>LNAC01000770.1:575609-650823 GCA_002007465.1 Ailurus styani
TCAAGTGTCAGGATATAAAATCAATGCACAGAAATCAGTTGCATTTCTATATACCAACAACAAAACAGAAGAAAGAGAAATTAAAGAGTCAATCCCATTTACAATTGCACCCAAAACCATAAGATACCTAGGAATAAACCTAACCAAAGAGGCAAAGAATCTGTATTCAGAAAACTATAAAGTACTCATGAAAGAAATTGAGGAAGACACAAAGAAGTGGAAAAACATTCCATGCTCATGGATGGGTAGAATAAATATTGTGAAAATGTCTATGCTACCTAGAGCAATCTACACATTTAATGCAATCCCCATCAAAATACCAGCAATTTATTTCAAAGAAATGGAACAAATAATCCTAAAATTTATATGGAACCAGAAAAGACCCCGAATAGCCAAAGGAATGTTGAAAAAAAAAAGCAAAGTTGGCGGCATCACAATTCCAGATTTCAAGCTCTATTACAAAGCTGTCATCATCAAGACAGTATGGTACTGGCACAAAAACAGACACATAGACCAGTGGAACAGAATAGAGAACCCAAAAATGGACCCTCAACTCTATGGTCAACTAATCTTCAACAAAGCAGGAAAGAATGTCCAGTGGGAAAAAGACAGTCTCTTCAACTAAAGGTGTTGGGAAAACTGGTCAGCCACATGCAGAAAAATGAAACTGGATCATTTCCTTACACCACACACAAAAATAGACTCAAAATGGATAAAAGACCTCAATGTGAGAAAGGAATCCATCAAAATCCTCGAGGAGAACACAGGCAGCAACCTCTTCGACCTCAACCGCAGCAACTTCTTCCTAGGAACCTCACCAAAGGCAAGGGAAGCAAGGGCAAAAATGAACTATTGGGACTTCATCAAGATTAAAAGCTTTTGCACAGCAAAGGAAACAGTCAACAAAACCAAAAGACAACTGACAGAATGGGAGAAGATATTTGCAAATGACATATCAGATAAAGGGCTAGTATCCAAAATCTATAAAGAGCTTCTCAAACTCAACACCCATAAAACAAATAACCCAGTCAAGAAATGGGCAGAAGACATGAACAGACATTTCTCCAAAGAAGACATCCAAATGGCCAACAGACACATGAGAAAGTGCTCAACATCACTCGGCATCAGAGAAATACAAATCAAAACCACAGCGAGATACCACCTTACACCAGTCAGAATGGCTAAAATCAACAAGTCAGGAAATGACAGATGTTGGCGAGGTTGCGGAGAAAGGGGAACCCTCCTACACTGTTGGTGGGAATGCAAACTGGTGCAGCCACTCTGGAAAACAGTATGGAGATTCCTCAAAAAGTTGAAAATGGAGCTACCCTACGACCCAGCAATCGCACTACTGGGTATTTATCCTAAAGACACAAAGGTAGTGTTCCTCAGGGGCACGTGCACCCGAATGTTTATAGCAGCAATGTCCACAATAGCCAAACTATGGAAAGAACCTAGATGTCCATCAACAGATGAATGGATAAAGAAGATGTGGTATATATATACAATGGAATATTATGCAGCTATCAAAAGAAACGAAATCTTGCCATTCGCAACGACATGGATGGAACTGGAGGGTATTATGCTGAGCGAAATAAGTCAATCAGAGAAAGACAATTATCATATGATCTCTCTGATATGAGGAACTTGAGAGGCAGGGTGGGGGGTCGTGGGGGGTAGGGAGGGAAAAATAATGAAATAAGATGGGATGGGGAAGGACACAAACCATAAGAGACTCCTAATCTCACAAAACAAACTGAGGGATACTGGGGGGTGGGAGGGTAGGGATAGGGTGGATGGGTTTTGGACATTGGGGAGGGTTTGTGCTTTGGTGAATGCTGTGAAAGATGTAGGCCTGATGACTCACAGACTTGTACCCCTTGGGCAAATAATAAAAATAAAATTAAAAAAAAAAAGAAAAAAAAAACAACAACAAAACAAAACAAAACAAAACAAAAACAAAAAAAATAAAAATAATAAAACAAAATCAACAAAAAACAAAAGGAAATATTAGATCCTTGGTGTGTTTTGGTCTGCTTGTTAAAAGAAACTAGATCCCCAAATCAGAAATAAATATATATATATATATATAAAACATTCATATATACACACACCCAATAAAAGAAAGCAAAAATAAATGTATATAATGTATATATAAATAAAAATTAAAAAAGAATTTTAAAAAATGAGAAAATAAGAAAATAATTGAAAGAAATAATACTGAAAGACTGAAGAATAAAAAGACAATGAATGCTATATACTGTTTTCTCCAGGAGCTGAACTCTACTGTCCTCTATGATCAGTAAACTTGATGGTAACCAGTTATTTGGGTTAGTCTTCTGGGGGAGGGGCCCCTGATTCTCAGGTGTACTTGCTCTTTGGCATAAGTGCCTCCCTTCAGCAAAGGCAGGGCTCAGTCTAAGTAGCTCCTGGTGCCACTAAGTGGCGCTGTTTTGCTCCCTGAAGGCTTTCAGTGTTGATGGGTGGCATTGATATGGTGGTCCTCTGCTCTCCCGAGTTGAACTTTAGCTCGCCCCACTCTTCAGTGAGCCCTTACAGAAAAGCAGTCAGTCACTCTTGTGTCCTAGGTTCCAGAACTCTGCGTTCACCCGGGCTGTGATGGAGCGTTTTTATTTCAAGCCCAGAGCTGCATTTCAAAACTCCAAATTTTACACATTCCTGAGGCACAGACCCCTGTTGTTCCTCCCAGGGGAAGGATGGTGGTCTCCTAGGCTTCTGCTTTTGCTGGACCCCTCCCAGGAAAGCAGTCACACAATGGAGCAGCTGTTCACAGTTTATGGCAACACACAGCAGTAAGTGGCACCTAGACTTACTCTTCTCAGCTGTCTTCCCTGTTTCACCCATGCCTGCGAATTCTGTCATACTTAGACACCATCCATTCTTCTTGCAACCCCAGGGATCCTGACCATGCTGTCATTCCTGGGATTCCACCCCACTTCGCCACCTGAGCACTTTTAAGCCAGGGACATACCCCACTGTAGGAGGATTCTAAAAGTTCTGATTTTTGTGCTCCACTGCCTATAATACTTTGCGGTAGCCTCCTTAAGCAAGCTCCTTCCCCTGTGCTATAGCCTCAGATATATTACCCCGGATTCAAGTCTCTGCACCTCCTACCTTCCAAAAAGTGGTCACTTTTCTACTTGTGGAATTGCATTTTTTTTCTCATATTGCCAATTGATTTCTCAGGTGTTCAGAATGATTTGATAACTATCTAGCTGGGTTTGAGGGACCAAACAAACTTAGAGTCCTCTGCTCCTCTGCCATCTGCCATCTAAACTTCTCCTCCAGTAATTATTTCTTAATTTTTCTTAGGTAAAGCAGAGGTGCTCTGGATTCTGGGGCAGCTGCAACCAAGCTTGGATCTTGTGATTGTCACCTGGCACTTATACTATTTGCTAAGTTATCTCAGGGCTACTGTTTTGATCCAGGAGGTTAATTCTTTTTTTTTTTTCTGTTTTAATTTTCATTCCTTTAATTAGTACTTTTTAAAAAAACTTTTTAATTATTTGCCCCAGGGGTACAGGTCTGTGAATCACCAGGCTTACACCTTTCACAGCACTCACCATAGCACAAACCCTCCCCAATGTCCATAACCCATCCACCCTATCCCTACCCTCCCACCCCCCAGTAACCCTCAGTTTGTTTCATGAGATTAAGAGTCTCTTATGGTTTGTCTCCTTCCTGATCCCATCTTGTTTCATTATTTTTTTTCCTCCCTAACCCCCACGACCCCCTGCCCTGCCCCTCAAGTCAGGAGGTTAATTCTTAAGAATATAAGAATATTGCTGAGAGCGCTGTGGGAGCTGGAGGACCAGCACCTGCTTAGCACAGCTCCTAGCCACTTGCAGCCTTGCTGACTCAGCTCAGGGATAAGAGGCAAAGCCACGAAGAGGCTATGTCCTGGAAGTACCTCTGCCGATAGAAGTTCCATCTAAACTTAGTTTATTAAATAGAATAAAAGTTTCAAGCAAAGATTTAATTCTTCTAGTCACTTGTATTCCCTACTATGCTGTATCTCTTCCTGAGGGTGATGAGTTGAGTGTCTATAGAGACACTAATGAGAAGTGTTTTATTTTAATAGTTTTATATTAATTTTAACATACATTAAAATGTAGCTAGCAAAATAGTACTATTATTTAAGATGCAACCAAGTAAGGAGTGCCTGTGTGGCTCAGTTGGTTAAATGGCTGACTTGATTTCTACTCAGGTCATAATCTCAGGGTTGTGAGGTTGAGCCCCGTGTCGGGATCCATGCTGGGCATGGAGTCTGCTTGAGATTCTCTCTCCCTCTCTCTTTGTCCCTCCTCCCACCCCATTCTCTCTCTCTCTCTTTCTCTAAAATAAATAAATAAATTTTTAAAAAACAGATGGACAAGTAAAAAGAATGATTAGATTTAAAGTCAATCCAGAGAAAATTAAGAAAAACAGAATAAAAAATAGCTAGCTATGACAAATATCAGGAAATTGTACTTGAGTGACTGATGATGGGAAATGGGGCTGTGTGGAGAGAGGTCCTTTGCAGCATTTGCACAGGCCAGTACAACAGATAACACACAATGAACAGTTGCACCTCTGTTTCTACCCTCCGCCTCTAGCTCTCTGCACTTTATCTCCTGATTTGTTTAATGTTTATCACTAGAAGAGTCATCCTGCAGTTATCTCTCTCTTACCAGGAAGAGGCTATTTGCACAAGGTCATTTGCATGCGTATTTTTCCATACTTGTTATGTTGATAGTTTGCATTTGCCTTACTTCATTCAGTATTATGTCAGAAGCATTTTCCATGTTGCATATCATTTTCATTTTTAAGGGTTGGTTGTTTCCATTTAAAAAAAATGAATACCATTGGACACATAGCTCTTGTCTTCTATTGAACTTTCAGTTATTTTGGGAGAATAAACTCATGTGAGTGGGATAAATGGGTCAAAGCATGTAAATTTTCATCCCTTCTTAACTGTGCACAGCCACTAAGCTTGAGGCCTTTTAGCCCATAAATAATGGTCACCTTTTTCGTTAATATGCGGAGAACTTTTTCAGAGAAAAGGATGAAAAACTCCAGTGGAAAAATGACAAAGGATTTGAATGTTCTCTCAGAGAAAAATATACTTGGCCATAAGCATATGATAAATGCTCAACCTCAGTGACAATTAAAAACATAAATTTAAGCAAAAAAAGGATACCTATCTTATAAGCAAATTCTGAAAAGTTTGATAACAGTCCCCAGAGGTAAGGTTGAAGGGAAAAGCCAGTTTCATTTTATCTTTGCAGACACATCGATTGACAAGGTTTTAGGAGAGGATATTTTGGCTGCCAAAATTTTAAATGTACATGCCTGCTTCCTCAGCAATGCTCCTTCTAAGACTAGATCTTGCACACTTACTTACAAAGTACACAAGATAAATTGTATTCACATCAATAAAGTTTTTAATAGTGAGAACTGGAAAGATTTTAAATCTCCACCCATGAGAGACCTGGTAGAATAGTTTCTGATACATTTATATTGGAACACTACTTCTGATGGGGGTTGGGGGGAGGATGTCTGCTGACATTCACACCTGGGGTGTGCAGCTGGCTTGTAATGTGAGCATGGTTGAATCCATTTTATTGACATTGCACTTAATATCCTTTATACTATTTGAATTTTGTATAAAAGAACATGTTTCTTTTAGAATTTAAAACATTAACACTTACATTTTTAAAATGTATTAAGAAGGAGTCACTCAGAAAACTATATTGATGAAAGGACCACGGTATTTTATTTCTCATCAAAACTTGCCAGTGGACATGTTCTTTTTTCTCCCAGTGAGTTCTCTAGTGACCAAAATGTTGGTTTAGGTATCAGAAAAGGGCCACCCAACTTAATCTGATCTGACCATACAGATGGCAGGTTAGTGCCCCAGCCACAATCTGTCCGGTGGGGTCAGTGGGAGTGGGCTGAAGTGTGCCCCCCCCCCAACTCCAGTGCCCTGCTCAGGGACTCCAGGCACTCCATTGCCTCCCTCTCCTCCCACACCTTCCTGAGACACTAGGACACCTTGCTCCTGGAGTGTGCCTAGTGCTTATACCTTATATCTTTTAATGCCAACAACCCTATTTTACAGACTAGAGACTAGACTGGGGGGCAGGAGCTGGGCACAGTGCCCCACTCTTGCAGTTTCAAAGGGCTGATGGCTCTCACCACCATGCACCATCCCCTGGTGCCTCTTGCTCTTCCTTTCATGCATTTGAAGCATCGCCCCTGTGCGTATGAGTATGGGAATGAGGCCTAGGGTAGCCAAAGGCACTGAAGCAAATTCTGTCCATTAACCCAGAACATACCTTCTGGAATCAGAAACAAGGCTGGTGACTCTAACACTGGGAGTCTCCCTGCCCCTGCTTTGATTCCTCAGCTAGAGCCCAGGTGCAGCCTGACTGGGGATTTGGCAAGATGCCATACAAGATGTGGACTTACCTTCTCACTGGCTGGGAATATCTTTCCTAGTCACCCTCAAAACTCACGGGAATTGCAGAGTATGACTATGACATAATTGATCAGCTGGTCCTGCTGGAGTCCTAGATCCACTTTACAATGCCTCCTATTTTGTGGCCTTGAGGAACAAAGATATTCTGCAACGAATACATTCCATCTGTATAGTGTCAGCTGTCAGGGACTCAACTTGTTAACCTGTTGCCAACAAGTGATCAGTCCTGAGCAAGTCATCCATGTTTTTCCATCTTTTCCATCTATCTTTTTCACACATCTGCATTTGCACCTTCATTTCTGTTGCCTTCATCCTCATTCACATCCACATATGCCTGGCTCCTAAAAGTCACCTCCATCTGCCTCCTTCTTGCGCTTTTCCCTCTTCCAAAAATATGGTGCTTTCTAGTTCCAACAGGCCATGATTTTTTTCTCTGTCCCTTACCCAAATACCACATCCTCCATTCCACATTAGAACTAAAAATACCTACCCATCTTAGAACCAGAGAACTCAATTGCTTAATGTGGGTCTCTTTGAAAAACTGGAAATGTCAAGAAACGTAGGATTTGGGAAAATGCAGAAATAGCTGATGTTGGAAAAGGTGTGTGCGTGTGTGTATGTGTGTGTGGAAACATGGGGGGAAAGGAGCCAAAAACCTGTAAGGAATGGCTGTGAAGCGTATTTTCTCTTCTCACAAACAGTAAAGCCACTCTAGAAATGTATTCATTATTCCCTAAGAGGACACTTAGTCCTAGGGAATCTAAATTTCCTGGTAATGCACCCTCAAATTAAGCATTTTTCAGACATGAAATTCTCTAGACATTTAACCTGTCTTTCCAGGGCAAGAGAGACAAATATAATTCAACAGTAATCTTGTATGGGAAGACAGATGCTAATGAGAGCTGTGCCCATGGTGTTAATTCTAAATGTTAGGAAGTCTGATTATATTAGTGCAGTCAAAATCCCCTTCAACTCCAAATGCTCTTGGTCAGGTCCTCACCAATTGTCAAACTGTCCGAGAAGCAGGAAAATTCAGAGTCACTTAGAGACTTAGGTATTTTATTTTGTGGCTACTGTGTTGGTGAGTATGTAAGGCACGTTGATTTGATGGAATGAGTGTGCTTATGTGATTAAGACCACATTTTCGAAACACACACACACACACACACACACACACACACACACACACACACACACACACACACACACACACAGAGGCCTCTGAACAAATTGTAGCCAGAGGCTTAGTTTTTTCACCCAGGCTTTTCTGTCACTACTCACTCAGCACCACAGGCTGCATTTCTATACTGCAAGCGTGGAGTGGGCTCTGCTCAGCTTCAGTGAGAAAGCTGCCAAATACATGTCCCAGGTTCAGGGAGGAACACATGAGACTCCCTCGTTTCCCAAATGTCAGCCCTAGGGATGCTGCATGTACAGTGGGCACATTTTGGGGGAAGTCGTGTGTCCCAGGAAACAGCCTCATGGCTTCTGAATGGAAAAGCAGTTAGTGTAACCAAATGAGGGAATATACCCATGTTTCAAATGCCCCTTTCCTTGTCCTTCTTGCCAGCCTACTTGGTGCCTTTCATGTTTACAACTTTGCCCGCTAACGTAGGGCACAGTCACAAAAGTTACACTTTATCTTTTCCTCTGAAATATGAAGAGAAAAGAAGGGCATTAAGAGATGGTTAATTAAGTGTACACATTTAATTCTCCCCCACTATGCCACCAAATTGGACAGAACACATCAGCCTTTTTGTCATTCTTCTGGGGCAGTGTTTTATTCAGGTGCATTTAACAATCACACAGCACTGTCCCAAAGGGTGACAGTCCTTCATTCTCAGACTCCTCCCAGCTCCAAAGAAAACCAATTTTTAAATTAAATTAAATACATTAAATACATTAATTAATACATTAATTAAATTAAATATGTTATATTTTATTTAAACATTTTATTTGTGCCAAATATTATAATTTCAACATATAATCAATATAAAGCATTTTTTATTATTATGTTCAATTAGCAAACCATTTTTAAGTGAAATTTGAAAATATATCCAGTGCATAAATTCCTAGTGAACTGGTTTGTTAAAAGGTAGACATTGCCAAATAATTCTTCAAAACAGTTACCCCAATATATTTTCCCACTACCAACATAGGAGAGCACCAATTCATATGATATGGGGTCTCTGTGGTTCCCTAGCAATGACCTGACCGGGAGTATACATAAAGTTAACTTTCACGAGTAGTTAACTTAGCCCATGAATAACTGAACTTAGTAAATATAATTCAGCCAGGTGTCATTTCCTCTAGGAGGCCCTTCCTGACCCATCGCTCTCCTTCCTCACTCCTTGCTGGACTGAGACCCACCCACCCATGCTTCCCGCACTGTTTATTGTACTTTTCACACCAGCTGAGAAAAAGTGTCTCCTTGCCTTTGGTCTCCACTCCTCCTCTGTACCACGGACACTATACAGGTTTCCCTAGCATATCCCCCATGTTGATTTCCCTTTTCTTACACACATTGGTCATATTCCAGGAAAAGAGAAATATGGCTGAGTCTTCTCTTCTAAGCTGGGATGTCCTGATCATGGAGATTCCCCCAGCCTCCAGAACAAACCCAAAGTGAGAAATGAGCCCACTAAAATATTCAAAGTAATTATTTCTGGTGGTTTTTTCCCCCAACACCATGAAGCAATTCTTCAATTCTTAGTGGACACCAGGTGTCCCACAAATTTAATTCGATTCTGATGTCTACCTAGAGATATACTGACCCCACTTCAGATGCCAATTCCAGGTTGTTACCTGTACTAATGCCTGACTGGCTATAAATTGGAGGTTCCCACAATCGCCTCCTTGGATTTCATTAATTTTCTAGAACTCAGAAATAACAACTTACTTACTAGATTATTGATTTATTATAAAGGATATTAAAGTATATGATTGAAAAGCCAAATGAAGAGATATGTAGAGTGAAGTCAGGAATAGTCCTAAACACAGGAAATTATTTCCCTGTGGAGTTTAGTGTGTGTCACCCTCCCAGAATGTGGATGCATGCTCATTCACCAACCTGGAAGCTGTCCAAACTGGTAGTCAGGGATTTTTATGGAGGCTTCATTATGTAGGCATGGTTGATTAAGTCATTGGCCATTGGTGACTGAATTTAATCTCCAGGTACCACCCCCCTCACTGCAGGTCAGGGATGTGGCTGAGTGTTCCAAAGCTTTAATCATCTGGTTGGTTTCCCTGGCAACCAGCTTCCAACCTTAGTTACTTAGAGGCTTTTCAAAAGGCTTTCAAAAGTCACTTCATAACATAACATAAACTCAAGTATGGTAGAAAGGGCCTTATTATGAATAATATTATACCCATTTCACCTTTATGGCTCTGAAACAATTTCTGGGATAGAGGATAAAAGGCTTGATATGATTATAAAGGATGCTCTCATGGGTTAGGAAATTCCTAAGGTTTTAGGAGCTGGAAGCTAGGAACCAGTAGATGAAGGCCAAAATATACATTTATTATAAATCACAGTGTTATACTAAAGAAGATGTGGTATATATATACAATGGAATACTATGCAGCTATCAAAAGAAACGAAATCTTGCCATTTGCAACGACGTGGATGGAACTAGAGGGTATTATGCTGAGCGAAATAAGTCAACTAGAGAAAAACAATTATCATATGATCTCTCTGATATGAGGAACTTGAGGGGTAGGGTGCGGGGTCGTGGGGGGTAGGGAGGGAAAAATAATGAAACAAGATGGGATGGGGAAGGACACAAACCATAAGAGACTCCTAAACTCAAAACAAACTCAGGGTTACTGGGGGGTGGGAGGGTAGGGATAGGATGGATGGGTTATGGACATTGGGGAGGGTTTGTGCTTTGGTGAATGCTGTGAAAGATGTAAGCCTGATGATTCACAGACCTGTACCCCTGGGGCAAAGAATTAAAAAAAATCACAGCATCATACTGTTGGTATTTTTTATGTTGATTTAAAAGCATCCACTGTACACATGACTGCAAATCTGAAATATTTCCTGGAAGCTATATAACTTCTGATTCCATGTTCTCATGGGTACGCTGACCTATTTAAGGAAGGTCAGGGTGGAGAAAGTTCAACTTTAGGCTTTTAGGCATGACTACATCTTTTTTGGGGGTAGGGTGGGGACAGGGAACCAGAATGCCTAGGTTTGAAATACATCTCTGCTATTTTCTAACTGTGTAACCTTGGATTGCTCAACAACTCCATCTAAATTTTTTAATATCTATTAAATACGAATAAAAATGGTACTTAATCTCTTTGGGAGTATTAAGTGAATTAATACATTTAACATACTTTGGATAGTACCTACCACATAAGAAGCCTAATGAACACTAGCTACTCTTTGTGAGTAAAATTCCTGATATCTATTTATGTGGGTAGGACAGTGCTGGATATGGATCCCCAGGGCACTCCAACAGTATTGGGAGGGACTCAGTGTGCACAAGAGTCAGAGATGGTCACTTGAGGCTCCGGGGAGACAGGACAACTGACCCAAATGCCTGGGCATGGAAGGTTTGAGGAGGTGAAAAGAAGGCAGGATGGCTGGAGCATGGTGCATGGGGCTGCAGGATAGGGCCCCCAGATGTTCAGTTCTTTGTTAAATTTCTTGTGCTTTTTTCGATACTCTTTATGTGTATATAAGGAAAAACATATTTTATATGTTCATATAAAATATTTTTTATAATGTAAGTTAATATACTTTTTTTTTCATTTTACAATGTGATTTGGAAATTTGTTCACACTGGTGCACAGAGGTGGTTTCATTCCCCCTTTTTACACTGCATAGTATGCCATCATAGCATTTGTTTAACCAGGACCCCACTGAGAACATTTATTTCCAGTCTTCTGCTACTACAGTGTTACAGTGAATAACTCAGTGTTAACAGTCATTTCAGAGTTCTGTGAGTACCCACAGAAGATAAATGCCTACAAATGAAATTTCTGCCTCAAAGAGTATGTGCATTTTTAAATAGATGTTGTTGAAGTGCTTTCCATGGAGGTTGTATGCATTTAAACATTCACTGGCTCTATCGGAGAATGTTTCCTTATATCTTAGACAATACATTGTGTTACTAAATGCTTTGATCTTTGCTAACGTAAGTGGAATCAGCTATCTCAGTATAAAATTCTGATTTTCATGGTTTTTATTATACCTAAGATAGGGCATCTTTGCACATTTTTGAGTTTTTGGCCTTCACTTATTCTAAAGAACTTTTTATATCTCAGAAAACTAGCCTTTTGTTTGATCTCAGTTGTAAATTTTTTTCAAGTTTGTCATTAATCTTCTGACTGTGCTTATGGTGATTTTTGTGAGGTTGAAATATTTTTTGCATTAAAATTTATCTATATTTCTTTTGGGCTTCTGATGTCTTTCCATATTTAGCAAGCACTGTTGTAGCCCAAGAATATAAAGAAAATTTCCCATAATTTCTTCTAATGTTTCTATGGTTTATTATTTTATATTTAAATCTCTAATACATTTAGGATTTGTACTCCTGTAGGGTATGATGTATGGCTCAAACTTTTTTTTTGCCTAAATGACTACTTAATTATCTCAATATCATATATTGAATAAAAAACCATTTTTCTGGCCACTGACTTAAAATGTTAACTGTTAATCAAGACTTGAACTATGCAAATTGTTTTATTCTGGAAATAATCCCTGAAAAATAAGAAATCTTTTCTATGTGTGTTGTAAAAATCCAGATTCACTCTTGCTCTGAACAATCATTCATGTGGCAGCCCTATGACAAAAGTAACTAATTGTCCTCAATTTATAGACTAGGAAACTAAATGAACCAGAGAGAAACTGAAAACTTGCTCAAGATCACACCACTGGGGATGCCTGGGTGGCTCAGTCATTAAGTGTCTGCTTTTGGCTCGGGTCATGATCCCTGGGTCCTAGGATTGAGCCCTGCATCGGGCTCCCTGCTTGGCGAGAAGTCTGCTTCTCCCTCTCCCACTCCCCCTGCTTGTGTTCCCTCTCTCACTGTGTCTCTGTCAAATAAATAAGTAAAATCTTTAAAAAAAAATCACACCACTAGTAAATGACTGAGTTCGAGCTATTAACCACTATGATACAGGCCAACTTAAAGAAATATTAAAAGATGCTGTGTTCATTGCAGTTACTCCTGGTTTCTGTAAGGTGGGGATAACAAACTTACCTTTATTTGTGGGTTGCTCTGAAGATTAATCATTCAGCCCATGTTCACACCAAGGACCTAGTCAGTGCTAGCTATTTATATTCATTTAATGATTTAAGGCTTCTTTTGCTCAGGGCCATATATTTCTGTAACACTAAACACTGAGACCTAAATCTGGGTGTGAATCCCTAACAACTATCTTCTCTGAGTCTCCTTTGCATCTACAAAGTATTGCTCAGCAGCAATACTCACTTACAAATATTGCTTTACAGATTAAATGAGATAAAATATGTAAAGAGCCCAGCCCAGCATTCTCCTGAATGCTCTACCGTGCAAGCCTACAGGTTTTTCTATGTTGTTGGGCATCCACCTGTTCAGATAGTCACAAGGGTGCTGTTCTTCTCACTTTCAGCAGACCAACTCTTCAGTCTGGAATGGGCAGCTAAGAATTGCAAACAGTTCAGCCTCAGACCTAATTGTTAAAAAATCTTACCTAAATGGGCCTACTGTACCCCACAGTTACTGTTTCTGGTAGGAAACTGGGCTGAGTGGGTGCTGGCTTAAGGACAGACCCCAGAGACCAACGTTCTAGTTGACATTGGTTTCCTTCCCTTGAGGAGGGGAAATATGCTTCTTCCCTCTGCCACAGCCCACCTCTCCTCCAAGATACTACTGCTCTTCCCCTTTCTGATCTCCAGAGCCAAACGAACTTAATATTTCTGGCTATGAGATCAGTTTACACTCTAAATGACATCTCAACTCTCCTCTGTTACCAGCAGCCTTGGGTCCTCCTTCCTGCCTCCTTCCACCAAGGTCAGCTCTACCTTTTGCCTAAGAGTTTGGACTCCAGGTGATGCTGGCCTCCTGTTTCCTATTAAGCTGGAGAATCCCTAGGTTTCTCTGCAATTCCAGGTTTCAGCTGGTTGAACTGCCTCTTACGCAGAGACTTTACAGCACTTGACAGAATAAGTCCAATGCCAGCAAGCACTGTTGTGGTCAAGGAAGGCAAGTTTCACCTTTCTTTCACTGACACTCAAAGGGCAAATGACTTGTCTCAGAACCTATATTGAATGCAGAAGCCAAGACCTGATTATGGTCTAACATTTATCAAGCATAAGCTCCTGAACTAAGTCTTTATATTCTCACTTTCACTGAATTCTCACAGTAACTGTATGAGGGACGTGGGCCTGGCTCGCCTCAGTGGTCCATGCTCAACACAAAACAGGATAGCTTTCTGTGTTAGGGAGGAATGGATGGGAACCCACCTGAATGAACTAGACACTGTCAGGAGATCACATCAGGAGAGAGGCTTATAGAGCAGGCTCAGGGGTTTGGAGCATCAAATGTAAATTTACTCTTGTCTTATTGTCCACTTGGGGTTGCCTGGTTCGAAGATCCATCTTGATGGAGGACAGTTTGTTTTCTGGCTGGGTGGCCCATTTTTCTGTCTATTTAGCTGGAGATCTGTCTGGCTCATGGAGTGTCTTCCTGTCTAGTTGGGGATCTGTCTGGCTGCAGTCTTCTGGCTGGGGGTCTGCATACCTGTCTAGCCAGAGGTCTTTCTGAGGGTCTTACCAAGCTAGCATTCAGTCTGTCTGGAGTTCACGTTTCCAGCTACCTACTTGGAGATTTATCAGTCCATCTGGTTACAGACTGATCTATTGGTCTGGGGTCAGTTCATCTGTCTGTGAGCCTAGATGTCTCTCTTACCAGCTGCAGATCTGCCAAACTAGCAATCTGTGTGCATCTGCTGTCAGCTCAAGGACTGGCCATTTGTCTGGCCAGGGGTCTATGTGAGCAGCTCAGAGTTAGTCTGGTTGGGGGTCTTCCTGTCTGACTCGGTCTATCTGGTTGGGAATCTGTTTAAATAGGGTCTGACTTCTCAGGGGTCCATTCATCTCTCCAGATGGGGGTCCACCTGTCCATCTGGTTTGGGTTCTGTCTGTCCAGCTTGGAATCTAGTTGGCCAGTTAGCTTGGGATTCATTTATCTCTGACTGAGCATAGTGCCTCACTGTCTGGCTGGGGTCATCTGTCATGTGTCTGACTAGGTTCATCCTCCAATGAGGCCTTGAGAGACTGGGGGGTTGATCTGGCTAGCAGGGTTCTAGCCTGTTCAAAGGATCTGCTGATTTGCAAGGTATGCCAAGCTCATAGATGGTCAGGATGGTGGGCGATCTGGCTTAGGATACTAACTGGGGGGTTGTCTACTTATCTGGCCTGTTGACAGCCTGGGGATCCACCTGGCAGTCTTCCCAGCAGGTGGTGCATCAATTTGTCTGCTAAAATGTGGGTCTTTGGAATTGGTGAGTTGGTGGGAACTACCCACCTGTCTAGAAGTCTACCAATCTGCCTTGTTGGGAGGCTGTCTGTACAATCAAGATCTTTCTGACTGGCTAGGAGTCCATCTGGCTAGTTAGGAGTCTATGTCTGTCCATCTGTCCTCTCACTTGGGGGTGGGTCTGTCTAGCTGAGAGGATGTATTTGTCTGTTCAGCTAGGGATCTGTTTATGTCTGTCTGGGAGTCTGTCCACCTAGGGGTCCACCTGGCTGGTGTCTGGCTGGCTGCCTACCTGGGAGAGGAGTCTTTTTGATGGTGTCTCTTGTTGGGGGTGGTCTGTCAGGCTGTTAGTTGACTTATCTCTCTGACTGGGAGTCCATCCATCCAGCTGTGGACTGTCCCTCTGAAGATCTGGCTGTGTAGGTGTCTGGCTATCTTGTCCTGGTTGGGGGTCCATCTGTCTGTGTACCCATGCAGGGATATTTTTACTTGTTTAAAATCAGTTTGCTGGGTTGTTATATCTGGCTTGGATCTGTTTGAATGGTGGTTGAGGGCTGGGGGAGTGTCTATCAGTCTTTTTCAGAGCTCACCCATTTCTGTGTCCAGCTGGGTGTCTGAGTGAGGGGCACTCAGATATTGGGTTGAAATAGTACATTATGTGATGATGGGGACAGTCTCCAGAAGCCCATCTGTCCATCCTCTTGTTCACACCTGGGAGAACCTGCCTTGTCCCCTGGGGCTGGGCCCATTCCTGGTGTTTATTCTTGAAACTGTTCACTGCAGTCTCACCAGCCATTATCTCCCAACTACCTCCCCCAGCTTCAAGCCTTGAATACTATAATCACTGGGGCAAAGCCCCTACATGTCCACCCTGAGAAACTTTTATTTTGATCCAAGACCAGCATTTCCATTCCCAACACTTCACATAGCAGAGAATGGCCGTCAGCAGTCCAGGTGCCCACGTGGGGCAACAGGCAGGCAGGGTGCAGCACTCATACGTGGGTCCACTCAGCAGGGGGGTCCCGGGGCCCTTTAGGCCTTCCAATGCGCAGGTTGAAGCCTGGAAGAAGGGCACCATGGGTTTCATGGAGAAGCTGAGGCACGAGATGTGTGGAAGGTCATCCTCAAGCCTCGAGGCCCGGTGATTTACTGCAGCCACATCCACAGGACTCGGAAAGTGTGAGCCCCACGCCACCATCCCTAAACCCCCAAATCCTGGGATTGAGTCAAAGCTGTGGAGGCCCAGCAACCCAGGCTTTGACTTACCTAGGCCACCACTCTGAGCTCCATCCACCACGTCCTCGTAGGCGTCAGGCGCAGCAGGGGTTTGGTCAGCAGGAACTGCGGGCAGAAAACCACCCCCAAGGATTGACTCAGGCAGCCGCCACGGAGCTCCGGAACCCACCCGGGGCAGAACTGCATCCCCCACGCTCCGGGGACCTGAGCTGGCAGGCTGGGGGCCAGGGCGGTGAAGGTAGCGAGAGGGCCGTAGCGGAAACGGACGCGTCCGCCTGGACGAGCTAGCGTCGCCAGAGATGGGGACCCAGCCTTGGGCCCAAGGCTAGGCCTGGCACACTTCCGGCCGCGACCGGAGCTGGGCAATAGTCTCAGAGGCATGGCCAGGAAAGCACGTACGTCAGCTTAGGCCCTGACCCGGCCGGACTCAGGGGCGGGGGTCCTCGAGGCCGCCAGGGCCTGCCCGACCCCAGCAAGACTGGGTCTGGAAGCGACGCGGGGAGGTGGGGGCGGTCCTCCCGCCTAGCGCCCCGGCCCGCCCGGACTCACCGCGGCCAGGCAGCAACCCACGCGCGTCCTCCCCGTGCGCCTGCGGCCGCCGGCTCCGCGGCATCACCTGACTGTAGAGCGGCGCCTCTTCCGCGCCGCGCCCCCGCGCCCCAGCCCCGGTGCCCGCCGGCGCTCCGCGCTTTTGCACCACCGCGTACGTGTCGGCCATGGCGAGGGCCGGGGGCCCAGGCACCGAGATGCTTCTGCGGGTGGGGAGGGCGGGAGAGGAAGTGAAGCGACTGAGCAGAGGGAGGGGGTGGGGAGTGCGCCTCCTTGCAAACGGCCCGCTTCCTTCCCACCCAGGGCTGCTCGCAGGTCCGAGAGAGCAGGAGGGCAGGTCTCAGAGGAGAGAGGGAATGGTCTCTGGGTGAGGGGATTTCGGTTCTGCGTCTCCAGCGCCTGGCAAGTCAGGTGGGTGAAGGGAAGGGGACAGCCTGGCAGGTAAATGGGCAGGGTATTGGTACTAAGGGGTGGTCCTTTCTGTGTATATGTCTGACTAAAAGAATGAGGAAGTGGCATCTAAAGGGGGGTGGGGGATAGCCTCAAAATGGAGAGCTAGTCTCAAGGACGATGGGGTGAAATTTGCTGCAAAGGAAGGTTAACCCTGTGTCCCCAGCACCTGACTTGAGGCCTGACAAGTGGGAGGCATCAAGAAATATTTGCTGTACCCCTTGGGCAAAGAATAAAAATAAAATTAAAAAAAAAGAAATATTTGCTAAATTAATGACTAGGAAAGCAGAGAAAGGGCTAACATAGGGGCTAGCCTTAGAGGCAGAGGGAATGGGATCTCTGGGATCAGTATCATCTTGGGGCAGGTTCCCTGGACTCAGTTCAAAGAAAGAGCCAGTGAATATTTGGTAAACTGAACAGCAAGGAAGGGCTGGTATTTCAAGAGTGAGGAAAGGGTTAGCCTCTGAGCATGAGCAATTGGAAAGGGAAGAATGAGGAGATTGGAGCTGGGTACCTGAGGACCTGGCCAGGTGGGTGCAGTGTGGTGGGAAGGGTCTGGGTAGTCTGGAAGGAGAGGGCGTCGTCGTAGACTGGGGCACAATTCTGGGGAAAGACAGGAGGGGAAGGGTATGAGACTTAGAGGAAACTGGCCAGACCCCTGATGGACTCTTGGGGGAAGGGGTAAGCTTAAGAAGAACAGTCTGATAAGGTGGCAAGGAGGACAAAGGTGGATATCATAGTCCCTGCTCCCAGAAGGAGTCCATGGGCTAGATGCTGCAGTGATGGTGGCCAAAGACTTCTCTGGGTCCTGGTCTCTGAGGGTGTTGATGGTAGACACGAAGAGACTAGGAAGGGGGCCTTGGTACCTCCTTGAAATTCTGGTAAAGGGGGCTGATGTTTTGGAGTGCTGAGAAGAACATCTGAGCCACCGTGTGGTATAGGAACCTGTATTGCTCCTGGTGGGGGAAGAGGAATCATCAAAAAGGGAAGACAAGAAGAGGAGGGATGTGTCCTTGGATTGAGGAGACTGAGGCTCTCACCTCGGTCTGCACAGCTGCAGGCCGCTGCTTTCTCATTTCCAGGACCACGCTGAAGAGGCTGAAGTTAGGTGGGATCATCTGGGACAGAGAGGGCACGAGAGCAGGACCTGGTGGGCATGGGATCTGCACTACACATAAGCATTTATTATTCATTCTGTACTACTCATAAGCATTCTATTCATACCTGAGTCAAGAGCAACTGTCTCACATAATCCACAGCGCACAGGACACCTGTTCGCCCACAGCCCGCGCTGACAAGCAAGAATAAGTGTAAGTGTGGTTAGGACCCACCCACACCCTTTTTATATGGGATGTTTGGAGTTGGGAGTGAGGGTCCTAGTGGAGAATCCCCTGCAGCATCTTTTGAGTCTCAGAATCCCCACATTACAATTAAAAAAAACCCTTTTTATTTGCTCACATTTGTTGAGCATCACCTCTGTGTTTACTGTCCAGCAGGCAGTCTGTGCTCAATAAATGCTAAATTTCAGTTGATGCAGCATGAGCTAGTTTGGCTTTAGGCTTTTCAAAAGAGGCACTTAAACTGTGACACTGGCTTCAAGGCCTGCACTGGCCTCCCTGCCTCCCTCTCCCACTCCCAGTCATCTCTGTCTCACCAGACCCCCATAAAACCCATTTCTTAAACCTGCAGTGGACACAGAGGGGGCTGACACCAGATCCCTGGAGGCGACGGGCTTCCTCCACCATGGTGAGCACATGTTCAGGACTGCTAGGGACTCCTCTGTCTGGCCAGGACATATATTGCAGCTGGTACACAGAACGACATTCCTGAAACACAGGAAAAGAGCAGCAAATGATTAAAAAAAAAAAAAGCATTTATTGAGCACCTACTGCATGCCAGGCCCAGTTCTAAACATCTTCCATTTAAATCCAACAGATAATAACTGAGGAGATAGGTACCATTGCTAAGGCCCATTTTACAAGTGAGAGAGTAGAGACGGAAAACAGCTCTCCCCATATGGGAGCCTCCTCCTCCCCTGTAAGTACCTTCTGAAAAGTGACCTGGAGGGTCCTAAGCATGATATCTGCATTCAGCCATGTCTTCCTTGTCTGATGATGTAGGGCAGGTGGGAACAGAGAGAAGAACAAAGACCACAGGTGCCAAAAGACATTTGCAGAAAACAAAGCATTTCTGATTAAAAATCAAAGTCAAACAACATGTTTTTAAAAATTCATTCAGCTCAAACATCCCCCAGGCTTTCCTGAAGGAAACATTTGATAGAGGGGAGAAAGAACTATGATTAAAAACCCCAATAAGCTCATTTATAGTGGAAAAAAAAGATTTGTTCTACAACAAGAGTTTTATTATACTTATTATGTACCAACTGTATTTGACTTGAGGAAAGAGATTTTCCTGAGTTATGAAATGGTAAGGGAAATAGGGATTTTAAGAACCTAACCAGGCACATTTATATAACAGAGATAACCATGGTCATAGTTAAAGTGCAAAAGCAATATATATATTGAGTTCTATTTGCCCGCTAATACCAGAGAGTTCCCTGTAGTGTGAGGGGACTGTGGGAAAACTATTCAGCCTTTCACACCCAGCCCAAAAGCTTCCCTGAAAATCATCTGTGAAACCTCCCACAACATCCTAGACTTCATAAAACACTGTTCCCACCTCTGCCCCAGCTCACCAGGGTGATGCAGAAAAGCCCAATCTGTAGTGGTTCCTGTTCTTGGGCCCAGTAACGCTCACACTTTTTCTGCAAAAGGCAAGGGAGAAAGGGCAGGGAGTGAAGAGCAGTAGTGTGCTCTAGAGCCCCAGCTCAATACATCCACACCCCCACAGGACACCTCAGGCTTTGGTCGTGGGAGCACAGATAGCTGTAGCTGATCATGCAGGCCAGCTGGCACAGCCTTGTCGGATTAAACACACAGACATAGTGGAGACTTGCTTCTGACTATTCAGGAGGAAGACAGGCCAGAATATTCTCATACTGTAAGGAACTAAAAAACTGGACAGAACATATGAACCACTATTTTTAGACACTGGACCACAGGTATTGCAGGATTGTGATCACTGAACAAAAGGAAACACATGGGTCAAATCTTATGACTGCCCCAGCTTACTGCCTAGAGGCAGTCACCAGGCTGCAGGACATGGAGAGTCCAATGATCCCACTGAGTTGAGGAGCCAGAGATCATGGCTCAGGGAACCCAAAGCAGTTAGAATTTGAAGGGCAGCATTCTGGAAAGAACAGAGCTATGCAAACAAGAGTTTAAAAGTTCACAAGTCTGCGTATGGTCCCCTTGATTATTATTAGCTGAGTAATAATCTGAGCATCATGAAACTCCATGAAGCCAGGCAAATATAACTTTCCATGAAAGAATAATAACCAAGGACCTATAAGATGAACATTTCCTATAATGTTCATAATGGGATAGAAACATTCCTCTAGCCAGAGTGAAGAGACCCAATTGACTATAAGGGTATTCAACAGGGAACCAAGAAGGACCACATGTTAGAAGTAGAATGAAATTAGTTCTAGAATAAAGGCTACTCTAGACCTGCCCTACAAAAGCTTTAAAACAAACCTTAAAGTGATCAAACATCCAAAAGTAATTTAACTGCCTTCCAGAAAAAGTCTAACACTCTTTAAAGGAAGATAATAAAATCCAACAGTTACCTGCAAAATTAAAAATGTCAAGCATTCAGTAAAAATTTTCTAGACATACAAGAAAATGTGATCCATAACTAGGAGAAAAGTAAGTGAATAGAAGATCCAATAGGATGAAGAAAGAACTAGACAAAGACCTTTAAACAGTTTTTAAGGGGTGCCTGGGTGACTCAGTCAGTTAGCGTCTACCTTCAGCTCAGGCCATGATCCCACAGTCCTGGGATCTAGTCCCTCATTGCGTTCCCTGCTCTGCAGGGAACCTGCTTCTCCCTCTCCCTCTACCTGCTGTTCCCTGCCCCCATGCTTGTTCTCGCTTGCTCTCTCTCACTGTCAAATAAATAAAATCTTAAAAAAAACAGCAACAGAACAACAACAAATTCCCCAAAATAACAGTTTTTAAAAAATACTTTAAAAATACTTGAAGATGAAAGAAAAACATGAACATAATGAAAGTGAAACAAAAGAGAAAATACCAAAATGAAACTTCTAGAGAGGAAAAATAAGATACATGAAATAAAAAATTCACTGTCTAATAGCAGATTAGACACAGAGTAGTAATAGAATCTATTAAAAGTGAAAAAAGGAGAAAAATTACTGGGAAAAAATGAACAAAGAATCAGTTACCTGTGGAAATACACCAAAAAATACCAAATATACCCAAAATACCAATATACAAAATACACCAAATATACCTGTGGAAATATACCAAATACCAAATATACCTAATGTATGTGTATCTGAAGTCCAGAAGAAGGAAAGGAGAGAGGGGAGAACAGAAACTATATTTGAAAAAATAATTGCTGGAGGTTTTTCCAAATTTGTTGAAACCACAAACCCACATATCCAAGAAAGTCAACCATAGGAAGAATAAACATAAAGAAAGCCACACCAAGGGATGCCTAGGTGGCTCAGTCGGTTAAGTGTCTGCCTTCAGCTCAGGTCATGATCCCAGCGTTCTGGGATCAAGTCCTGCATCGGGCTCCCTGCTCAGTGGGGAACCTGCTTCTCCCTCTCCCTCTGCCTGCCACTCTCCCTGCTTGTGTTCTCTCCCTCTCTCTCTGACAAGTAAATAATATCTTAAGAAAAAAAAAGCCACACCAAGGCAGATCATGATCAAATTGCCAGAGAGAGAGAGAGAAAGAGAGGAGAGAGAGAAAACTTAAAAGCATCATACACAAAAAGACACATTACATATTAAGGAACAAAGGTAAGAATGACAGAATTTTGTCAGAAACTCTGCACAGTCAGAGGTAAAAGTTGTGACATTCTAAAAATGCTCAAATTAAAAAAAAAGCTTTTAGACAAACAAAAGCTAACAGAATTTATCACAAACAAACCTGTACTGTGAGAAATATTCAAGTAAACTGTTCATACAAAAGGAACATGATACTAGATGAAATATGGATCTACACAAAAGAATGAAGAGTAAAGAAAAAGCAAATATGTGGCTAAATGTAAAAGGTATTTCTTGTTTTTAACATTTAAAAAAGATCATCTAGTGAATTTTATCAAACAAGGAAGAATTAATAGCAATCCTTCAAAAAAATTTTTTTTACTTGAAGGACCATTTCCCAACATATTGTATGAGACCAGTATTAATCTGATACCAAAACCAGACATAGATATCACAAGAAAAGAACACTACTAACCAATGTTTCATTAATACAGACATAAAAATCCTCAACAAAACACCAGCAAAGGGGTATACACCATGACCAAGTTGGATTACTCTTAGGAATGCAAGATTGGTTGTATATATAAAAAACAATCAATGTCATATACCATATTAATAGAAAATAAAACAAAAACATGATCATCCGAATAGATGCAGAAAAAAATTTTTTGGATAAAATCCAACACCCATTCATGATAAAAATACAAAGGATACTAGAAATGGAAGGAAACTCCTTAGTCTGATTAAAACAACAACAACAACAATAACAACACATCTGCAAAAAAACCGCACAACCAATCCTTAGACTTGTGGAGAAAGACTGAAATGTTTTGCCCTTAAAATCAGGTTGCACTTGTCACTTCTGTTCAACTTTGTACTGAAAGGTCTAGTCAGTGCAGTTAGGAAAAAAGAAATGGAAGAAATGAGAGAGGAAGGAAGGAAGAGAAAAAGGAAAATAGGGAGGGAGAGAAGGAAGAAGGAAAGAGGAGTATTGGATTAGAAGAGAAGTAGCAGGAACGCCTGGGTGGCTCAGTTGGTTGGGCGTCTGCCTTCAGCTCAGGTCATGAACCGAGGGTCCTCGGATGGAGTCCCATATTGGCCTCTTTGCTCAGGAGGGAGCCTGTTTCTCCCTCTGCCTGCTGTTTCCCCTGCTTGTGTGTGTGCTTTACTTCCCCCTGCCCCCACCAAATAAATAAGTCTTAAAAAAAAAAGCAGCAAAATTATCTCAATTTGTAGATGACATCATATTATATATGGAAACTCCTAAGTTTTCCACATACCCACACCCACACATACACTATTAAAGCTAATAAATTAGTTTGGAGGTTTCAGGATATAATATCAATACAGAAAAATCAATTGTATTTCTATATAGTGAAAACTATTTGGTTTGCAATAAGGAAACCGAAAATGAAATTAAGAAAATCACTCCATTTACAATAGCATCAAAAAGATTAAACTACTTAGGAATAAATTTTTTAAAAATGCAAGACTTCTAAATCAAACACTATAAAACATTGCTAAGAGAAATTTTAAAAGACCTAGATAAATGGAAAAACATCCATGTTCATGGAATGGAAGACAATATGGTTAAGATGGCTATAGCTCCCAAAATGATAGATTCAATGCATTCCTTATCAAAATCCCAGAGGGCTTTTAGAAGATATTGGCAAGATGATCTTAACACTAATATGTTAACATTAATGAGTGTGTCGTAGATACCCAAGACCACCCTCAGATTTGATGATTCACTAGGGGGACTCACAGGACTCAGAATAGAGTTGCAATTTATTACAATGAAAAGATACAGAAAAAAATCAGCAAAGGGAGAAGATGCACAGGGTTCCTGCTTCTAAGGGTCTTCTCCCAGTGAAGTTGTACACAATGTGCTGAATTCCCCCAGCAATAATTTGTGACAACATGTGTGAAATGTCCACAGGAAAGCTCATTAGGCAGTCAGTGACCAGGGAATTCACTGGGGCACTCCATGTGGTATGCAGGCACCCTCTGACTAGCATGTACCAAAACGTCAGACTCCCAGAAGAACGGCAGGTATTCAAATAAACCATACTGTTTATACAAGCATTTCAAGCATGGTGAGCTACTTTTATTAGAAATCCAGTTTCCAGGCAAGATCCAACCTAGTAGGAAGGTCTTTTTTTAAAATCATAAGCTTGCTATATTACTCTTTTCTGCACAGCAAGTGACCCAGACATGTCAAAACAATCTTGAAAAAAGGAAGAAATTTGGAGGACTCACATTTCCTGATTTCAAAACTTACTATAAAGTTACAATAATAAAAAAATATATGGTACTGGTACAAAGATAGACCTACCAATCAATGGAATAGAGTTGAGAGTCCAGAAATAAACCCTTACATTTATAGTCAATTGGCTTTCAACAAGGATAACAAGACCATTCAATGGGGAAAAGACAGACAAATAACAAGTTCTGAAAAAAATAACAAGTGTTGAAAAAAAAGACAACAAGTGGTGGTGAGGATGTGAATCCAAATCCTCATACATTGCTGATTGGAAGGTAAAATGATGTAGCTGTGGAAAACAGTCTGACAGTTCCTTAAAATATTAAGAATGGAGGTACCATATGATGTAGCAATTCCACTTCTAGGTATGTACCCAAGAGAACTGAAAACATACTTCTACACAAAAAGTTGCACACGAATGTTCATAGCAGCATTATTCATAATAGCCAAAAGTGGAAGCAACTGGTAGATCCATTCAATGGAATACGGTTAAATGTTAATACCGTTTAAAAAAGGAGTTAAGTACGGACACATGCTGTAATATGCATGAATTTTAAAAACATGTTAAGTGAAAGGATCCAGTCACAAAGACAACATATCATAAGATTCAGTTTACATGAAAAGTCCAGAGTAGTCAAACCTATAGGGACCAAAAATAGAGTAGGGGTTACCTAGGATGAAGAAATGGGGAGTGACTGCCAATGGATACAGTATTTCTTTGTGGAGTAATGAAAATGCTCTAAAATTTATTGCAGTGATGGTTGCATAACTCAGGAACATACTAAAAACAATTGAATTGCACACTTTAAATGGATAAATTGCATCTTGATAAAGCTGTCTAGTCCCAATAGTTTATTTTTGCTTTTGTTTCCTTTGCCTCAGGAGACATACTGAGAAGGATACTGCCATGACCAATGCCAAAGAAATTACTGCCTGTACTCTCTTCTAGGATTTTTATGGTTTTGGGTCTCACATTTAGGTCTTTAACTCATTATGAGTTTATTTTTGTGTGTGGTGTAAGAAAGTGGTTCAGTTTCTTTTTTCTCTTTTTTATTTTCTTTGGCATGTAGATATCCAGTTTTCCCAGCACTATTTATTGAAGAGATTCTTTTTCCCATGGCATATTTTTGCCTCCTTTTTTGAAGATTAATAGATTAATTGACCATATAATCATGGATTTATTTCTGGACTTTCTTTCTATTCTATTCCATTGATCTATGTGTCTATTTTTGTGCCAGTATAATACTATTTTGATTACTACAGCTTTGTAGTATAATTTAAAATCTGGAATTGTGATATCTCCAGCTTCATATTTCTTTTTCAAGAGTGCTTTGGCTATTCGGGGTCTTTTGTGGTACCATACAAATATTAGGATTGTTGTTATAGTTCTGTGAAAAATGCTGTTGTTATTTTGATATGGATTGCATTAAATCTGTAGATTTCTTTGTGTAGTATGGACATTTTAACATTTCTTTTTCCAATCCATGAGCATGGAATATCTTTCCATTTATTTGTGTCATCTTCAATTTTCTTCATCAGTGTTTTATAGTTTTCAGTGTATAGGTTTTTCACTTCCTTGGTTAAGTTTATTTCTAGGTATTTTATTATTTTTAGTGCAATTGTAAATTGGATTGTTTTCTTAATTTCTCTTTCTGCTGTTTCATTATTAGTCTATAGAAATGCAGTGGATTTCTGTACACTGATTTTGTATACTGCGACCTTACTCAATTCATTTATCAGTTTTAGTAATTTTTTGGTATAGTCTTTAGGGTTTTCTATATATAGTATCGTGTCATCCACAAAGAGTTAAAGTTTTACTTCTTGTTTACCAATTGGATGGTATTTCCTTTTCTTATCTGAGGGCTGTGGCAAAATAAATACCACTGGATGGTATTTCCTTTTCTTTTTCTTTCCTTCCTTCCTTCCTTCCTTCCTTCCTTCCTTCCTTCCTTCCTTTCTTCCTTCCTTCCTTTCTTTTTTTTTTCTTTTGGTATTTCCTTTTCTTATCTGAGTGCTGTGGCAAAATAAAAAGCTTTTGCATACAAAGGAAACAGTAAAATTCAAAAAATGACCTACCGAATGGGAGAAGATGTTTGCAAATGATATATCTGATAAAGGGTTAGTATATAAAATATATAAAAAACTGACTCAACTCAACAGCCAAACACCAAATAATCCAATTAAAAAATGAACAAAAGACATGAACAGACATTTTTCCAAAGAAGACATCCAAATGGCTAACAGATACATGAAGGAATGCTCACTCACCATCACTCATCATCAGGGAAATGCAAATCAAAACACAATGAGATATCACCTCACACCTGTCAGAATGGCTAAAATATAAGAATATAAGAAACATCAAGTGTTGGCAAGGATGTGGAGAAAAAAGAACCATTGTGCACTATTGGTGGGAATGTAAACTGGTGCAGCCACTCTGGAAAACAGTATGGAGGTTCCTCAAAAAATTAAAAATGGAACTGCCTTATGATCCACTAATTGCACTACTTGGTATTTATCCAAAGAATACTCAAACACTAATGCAAAAGGATATATGCACCCATGTGTTTATTGCTGCATTATTTACAATAGCCAAATTATGGAAGCAGCCCATCATCAATAGATGAATGGGTAAAGAAGATCTGGTATACAATGGAATATAGAGTGAAATCTTGCCATTTGCAACAACATGGATGGATCTAGAGGGTATAATACTAAGTGAAATAAATCAGTTGGAGAAAGACAAATACCATATGATCTCACTCATGTGGAACTTAAGAAACAAAACAAACAAATGAAGAAAAAAAGAGAGAAACCAAAAAACAGACTATCAACTATAGAGAATAAACAGGTGGTTACCAGAGGGAAGGTGGGGGTGGGGAACAGGTGAAATAGGTGAAGGGGATTAAGAGTACACCTATCGTGATGGTCTAAATATTACTGAGTAATATTTAGAATTGTTTAATTACTATATTATAACTGAAACTAATATAACACTGCATGTTAACTATACTGGAATTAAAATTAAAAATTAAAAAATAATAAAAAGACAATCTAAAGCAAAAATAATAGTGCATTATGGAGTATATTTCATATTTAGAATTAAAACCTATGGCAACAATAACATAAAGCATGGAATGGGAAATCTGAAATATGCTAGTATAACGTTCTTATATTTTAAACGAAATGGTATAATACTATTTAAGTGTAGACTGTGATAAGTTAAAGATATAACTGGTAAACCCTAAAGCTACACTATGCACATGATACAAAGTGGTATAACTAATAAGTAAATAATGACTATGAAATGGACTCCTAAAATTCTCAATCTAGGGGCACCTGGGTGGCCCAGTCAGTTAAGCATCTGTCTTTGGGTCAGGTCATAGTCTTGGGGTCCTGGGATCGAGTCCCATGTCCCTGCTCAGTGGGGAGTCTGCCTCCCCCTCTGTCTCTCTCTCCCACGTGTGTGCTCTCTTTTTTTCTCTCTCTCAAATAAATAAATAATTAATTAAAAATTCTCAATCTGAAAGAAGACAGAAAAGAATAAAGAGACAAAGAACAGATGGAACAAATAGAAAACAAAGATGGTAGATTTAGACCCAACATTATTGATAATTATACTAACACCTAAATACTCCAATTAAAGGCAGATATTGTCAGATTAAATAAAAAAGTAAGTCCCAACAATATGCCACCTATAAGACACTTTAAAAATAAAGATGAACATAGATAAAAAGTAAAAGAATGGAAAAAGATATGTACACTCTAGCACAATTTAAATGGCTATATTAATATCACAGTCCACTTCAGAAAAGGAATATTACCAGAGACAGTAAGGAACCTTACATATTGGAAAAGGTATTGATTTATCAGGAAGACATAATCCTAACTGTATATGCACTCAGTTACAGAGTTTCAAAATAGCTGAAGCAGAAACTGACAGAACTGAGAAGACAATTTTAAAATTGGAAATTTCAACATTAATTCAGCAAATAATAGGGCAAGTAGAACCCCTAAAAAGTCATGCGAACAAAAAGACATGTGAACTGTCCTAACTGACAGGTACAGAATAGTTGGAGATTTCATAACTCCTCTTTCAGCGATTCATAGAACATTTAGAGAAAAGAAATTAGTAAAGATTTATAAAATACAGCAAAGATACAAAACATATTAAAGTGTCTTTCAAAAGAGACATAATTTGATTAAATTGATATTTATAAAACACTTAGCAAAAGCAGAATACACATTCTTTTCAAGTATACACAGACTATTTACCAAGATAGGCCATATTCATAGCCATAAAACAATTTTTAATATATGTAAAAGGATTGAAATCATATAAAGTTGTTCTTTGACCACAGTGGAATTAACTAAAAATTAATAATAGGAAGATACATGGGAAAGTCCTCAAATATTTGGAAACAGTACAACCATTGTCAAATGCCGTGAGTCAAAGAAGAAATCACAAGGGAAATTAGGAAATATTTTGAACCAATAGAAAAAGAAGGTACAACTTATCAAGTTTGTGAGATGTAGCTAAAGCAGGGCTTAGAGAAAAATGGATAACATTAAAAGCTTATATATGAAAGGGGCACCTGGGCGGCTCAGTGTGTTGAGCCTCTGCCTTTGGCTTGGGTTGTGATCTCAGGGTCTCAGTGGAGAGCCTGCTTCCCCCCTTCTCTTTGCCTGCTTCTCTGCCTACTTGTGATCTCTCTCTCTCTGTCAAATAAATAAATAAAAATCTTTAAAAAAGCTTATATTTGAAAAAAGAAAAATCTCAAATCAATGACCTAAGTTTAAGAAACTAGAAAAATAGGAGCAAGTTAAACATTAAGTAACCATTAGGAAGGAAATGAAAAAGATGAAAAGTTATTGATGAAATAAGAAATGAAAAAAAAAGAGAGAAAATGAATAAAACCCAAAGCTGGTTCTTTAAAAAAACAACAATAATAACAACAACAACAACAGCAAAAACAACAATTGACAACCCCCTAGCCCAGAGATGGCTAACATTTTATGTAAAGGGCCAAATAATAAGCATTTTACACTTTGTGAGTCATTCAATCTACCCAACTTGCAACTACTGAATTCTGCCCCTGTAGCATGAAAGTGGGTTTATACAATATATAAACATTTAAGTGTGGCTGTATTCTAATACATTTTATTTACGAAAAAAGGCAGGAAGACAGACCTAGTACAGTAGCTGAAGTTTGTTCATCTTTACTCTAGCCAGACTGACATGGGAGAGATGGATTGACAGACCACAAATTACCAAAATCAGAAATGAAAAAGGAGCATTACTACAGATTATACAGACTTCATGATCAGCCATTCATCCCAGGGCAGTACTTACCCCACTTCCCAACCCTGTCTATTGAATAGGCCAGAATGTAGAAACCATGTTCCTTCAATGTTGACAAGCATTTATTGAGTAACTAATTTATGCCAACAGGCAAAACAAAGATCCCTGCTCTCCTGGACTTATCTTCTAATCAAGGAGATGGAGAATAAACAATGTGTAGATTACCTTGTATGCTAGAAGTGGTAAGAACTGTGAAGGAAAATAGGACACAGGAAGGAGAGTGGGAGTGCTGGGAGTTTTAAATGGTGTAAGATTCAGGAAGGTCTCACAGAGAAAATAGCATTTGAACAAAGATCTGAAGGTGGTAGCAAAGCAACCCAAGAAGACTGTTCCTGAAAGGAATAGCCAAGGCACAGGCCCTGAGACAGTGCCATCCCTGGCACATCTGAGGAACAGCAAAGGCCAAAATGGCTAGAGTGGAGTGAATAAAGGAGAGAGAGACAAGCACAGAGATCAGAGCTGTACCAGGGACAGCTCAGTATAGGCCTTATGGTCTATGGTGCAGACTTGGGTTGGGAAGACCAGCAGTAAAGGGGTTGTGAACACTGCAGGGATGAGCACCATAAATAAAATTAAAGAGAGAACTAGTGGAGTCACTCCAAAAATTGGGCCTTTCAGACCTGGGATTGGGGAAGTGGTAGCAAGATTTCTCCTGCACAAGGAAATATATTCTAGAGGGCTGAGGACACATACCCGCCCATTCTCCATTTCTCGACATGCCATCAGGATCACCTAGACGAGAAGGGTAAGGGGAGAGGGGAGTCATTTGGGTTAGGGAATTGGAGAAACAAGCCAAGGGAGGACTCAGAATATTAGCCCCACCTCACCTCCCCCCCCAAGGCTGACCTTGACCCCAAACTCCCAGACCAGGCGCCAGAAGTCTAGCAAGGTGTGAGGCAGGGGTCCTTGTGTGGCGATGTAGGCTTGGCTTCCGTCTGTGCCCTGGTAAAGGCTAAATTCGCCACCCAGATCTTGCGTTACCCCCACCATGTCCGCCCCTTCCCTGACTCCCAGCCTGACCCGAATGAAGTTGCCATTGATGTAGTCGCCATGTCCCTCCTCCTGGAGCAGGGAGAGGATCACTCGTGTCTGATCATCTGCCAGTGGGAGAGGTGAGAAAAGTGCTTTGGGGTGATAGAAGCATCAAGGCTCTGACGGCCTCCTGGACGAAAGCCAGCAGGGTTACTGCACACCCAGGAGGGATCCCACCTGGGTGCACTTGTGAGCTGCTCAGGAGAAATGTAGCTACTGCAAGGATCTGAGAGGAAGTGCACTGGGAGCATAGTGGAGTGGAATGGACTGCCATGGGGTGGAGGATGTGTGCAGAGCCCCACCGACTCCCTCCAGAAGCCCCTGACTTACACGGCAGCACATCTTTGTAGCGGTTCTTCCTCACATTCCCTGGCAGACTGCCAGCCTCAGTGGAGCACACACAGTCAGTCTTCCACGCAACTGAGCGGGCCTGGATGTCCTGGTGGAAGGCACCATTAGCCGACCCCAGGAGAGGGAGGAGAGAAGAAGAGAGGAGCCAGGTCAGAGTTCTGGGGCACAGAGGCACTTGTAGGGACGCAAGGTACACGGCCTGTGAGAGGTGAATGCAGACTCTCAGATAGCATGGTGCTGGGTGAGTAATTGTAGTGATACTGTAGTAATAGCAACTCAGAGCACCTTCTCTGTGTCAGGCTCTGTGCTAACGACACTGAATCATTACAAGGTCACCCCAAAGTTAGTACTATTATTGATGTCCTCATTGTGTAGGTAAGAAAGCTGAGGCACGACATGGTTGAGTGACTTGTCAAAAGTCCCACCCAGGAAGTGGACCAGTGAGGGTTGCACTCAAATCTCTCAGCATCTACTCCCTAAACACTCAATATGTGTTACATTGTATTGTAAACAATAACTGTAATGTAATATGTATTTAATTTAACAAACATGAAGTATGATATATATGTACATTATATATTTAATGTATATGAATTATAATGTATAACATTACTTGTGTAACAAAATATCACAGATACTTTGTTACTGTTAGATTATTATAATTCGTGAAGTGTATTACCATCATCATCAGCTATTCAAAATCAGACGATGATAAGTAACACCTACCAATGTCTACGATGCTACATTAGCATTCCTTACATATGGCTTGTATCACGGCGTCATAATGTTTAGAATATTTATAACTAGTGACAAAGGGACCTACAAAGTGACCGCTCAAGATGTGCTAGGCGCTTTTTTATCCACACCTATTCCTCACTCCACTTAGTCATTAGCGGTCGCGTTTTACCCAAGGAGAAACTGACGCCAGAGCACCCAGATAAAGTACCCTAGGTCACAGCTCCTACTAGAGTCCAGCATCCACACCACCATCCCCTCTCCCCTCCACCCGTAGTAGGGTTTCTTGGCTCCTCTTCCCTTAGTCCCTTCTTCCACATGATCATAGAAGTGATTATCGGGGCGCCCGAAGAGGCCCAGGTTGACCGGTGTCCAGCTCAAATGTGCGCCTGCCTTCCCTTGCTGTGCCGACTTCTCCATCCCCATCCAGCAGCCAAACCATTCCCGGAGCTGGATGAGGGCACAGGGACCCGAGGGCGTGTGCGGCACCGCCCAACCCGGCCGTGGACTTCGCCCTCTCGGGCTCTGTGGGCAGAGGATGAGGACAGAGACGGGGAGGAGAGCGATAGAGAGGTGCTGGGGAGAGAAAAATAAACCTTGAGGCAAGGAGAGACCCTTGGACGCTGAGAGAGAGGTGGGGGGACGGGCAAAGCGCGACAGGGCGCACAGGACAGACATCCAGACAGTCCGGGACCAGGAGCCAGAGCGCGCGGTTTGGCCGTCCACTCTCGTCCACTCACGCTGAACTCGCCAGCAAGGACCGCCCTCTCCCGGCCGCCTCGCGCCTCCAACTCCTCCAAGAAGCTCTGCACAGCGTCCAAGTTGCGGCTCATGACGCCGGGGGCGAGCGAGGTCCAGTCCAGCCGCTGCGCTCCGCGAGGGTAGCTAGTAGCAGGAAAACTGGAGGTGGAGGCGGCCTGCGGAGGCGCCGCCTCCGATCTTGCGACCCAATGGAAGTGTGCGATAGTCGGCAGGGCTGGGCCCCTCGGACATTCCGAGCTCGCCCCGGTACCGCCCACAGGCTCCCGGACACAGGCAGCGGCCGCAGCACTAGGTCCTCTCCCGCTGGGTCTGGGAACTGAGTCCAGACCTGGTGCTTTCCTTTTTAAGGGCGCTGGGCGTGTTGGCTGAGTCCGCACAATCCCCTGGACGCTTTCTCCTGCTTGGTCTCGGGAGCCAACCTTCTTCCAAGGGCCCGCGTTGGGTAGATGGCCTTGCCTCCTCGCCTGGCCTACCAGGTCCAGTCACCCTGAGAGATAGACTAGGCTCCGAGCCAGAGTGGCGGTGCGGCAGCTGTGAGTGGAGATGGTCGCCTAGATGGAGCTGCAACTCTGCCTCGAGGACCCTGGGTTGGGGACGTCCTTCACTGTGCGCTCCAGCGGTGGGGCCCGAGGGAGGTCATGGGAGGTTGCCGAGGTTGCAGCAGGGATGGAGGTGGGGAATGACATCCGGGCACCCCTGCTGTGAGAAAGCCCAAATGGAAGAGGATGTTCCTGTGTCTTTATTTCCTGAAGTTCCCTTTTCTGGGTCGGGCTAGGAGTAGCTGGGGGCGCCAGGATCCTTTCTGAATTTAAGAATCTCAACCTGCATAAACCTGCAGGGAAACAGAACTGAAGCCGTCAAAGTGGGTTCCAGGGGGAAAGATGTTCCCAAGGCTTCCAAAGAGCTTCTCTTTTTTGCTGACTGCACACCTTCACCTTCAGAAAATGGGCAGGAAAAGGCCAGAGGACAACATGGTGACCCAGTTCCCCCTGTCACCAAGGGGAGGCTGGAGAAAGCCGAGAGGAGCCTAAGGCTCCTGCCTGGGTCCTCACCCAGCAGGGCTCCAGGGGTCATGGAAACAATTTCTGGGGGGTGTCACCAGCTTGGAGCTGTGGAGCCCAGCTTGAGGTCGTTGAGGTGTCAAAGGTTAACCAATGGGGTAAGGTGTACTTTAAGTGATTGAGGGGTCAACAAGGTCATTGGTTCAGCTTATGGATTTAATTAATTACAGATTACTAGAGTGTTGTTTGAGTTAGGGATGGGCAAACTTTTTTTCAAAAGGCTTTGGTTTTTGGCCTTGCTGTCTCCAGTGTCAATCCCAGCTGCTCCACTCTACCATGACAGTGTGAAAACACCCATAGGCCACATGTAAAGAAATGAGTCTGGCTATATTCCAATAAAGCTATTTGTGGACACTGAAATTTTAATTTCATGTAATTTTCATGTGTCACAAAACATTTCTCTCTGTGTGTGTGTGTGTGTGTGTGTGTGTGTGTGTGTGTGTGTGTGTGTGTGGCCTGACGCTGTGTGGTTTGCCGACCCAGGTTTAAGTGACAGAAGTCAATGTGGAAGATCAGTGGGGGATGTTTCATTTATGGAGAGGTTAGGTGGGGTCACTGCGGACTCAGTGTTTATTAGTTTCATCTCTAAGAGTTCAAAGATGGTTAGTAGTGATCACTGAGGATGGATGTTTATAGTGAATTCATTGGAGGTCAGTGAGAGTTCTCTGGATGTTCATGGGCGACTGTCATCAGATGTTAATGGAAGTCATTGGAGGTCAGTGAGAGACAGTGAAAATGGTTGGGATTTGGAGTGGTAGTTTAAGTAATTGAGGGATCAAAAGAAGGAAGGTTATTGAGGGCTCCTACTCAGTGCACTGTAGTGTATGTCAGTGAAATCACTGAGATTTTGTGAATGGTCATGGGTTTTTGGAGACTCAGGGAAGTGGGATACAGAACTATCAGGGAACTTTGAGAAGATATGGATGTTCAGTGGAGGAGTTATGGACACTCTTCAGTCTCTGAGTACTCATGAATACTAATGGCGGTCATTAGGGTCTAGTGGATACCAGAGTAAATGAGGAAGAGTCACTGTAGGATCATGAAAGGTCTTTGTGGACCCTGGTGTTAGTGGATGTCACTGGAGGTCAAAGGTCACTGGAAACTGGTGGTACCTGGGGAGCAGATGCAACATTGAAGGGTCATTGGGGCATCCATATCATCTATGGTGATGACTGGGAGGCAGGAAGGCTGACCCAGAAGCTGGGGATCTTCTGACTAGTGACTAAGGGTCTGTTTGTCCAGTGGAGGGATGTATCTATCTGTCCACCTGGCTTTTTGGGGTGATGTTTATTTTGCTGAGGGCCTGGCTTTTTCATAGGCTGGGGTCTGTCTTACTGGCAGGAGGTAATCAAGCTGAGTTCTGGCTGGCGAATTAACTGGGTAGGTGGGGTATCTCTTTGCTGGGGTATCTGTCTAATGGGGGGGGGGTCTGTCTGTCCTTGAGGGATTTTGTCTTTTGGTTGGCTGGGAACACCTTCTAATTGGCGTTGGGGAATGTCCATGTGTCTGAGCACAGGTCTTTCTGGATATCTGGTTGGGCATCTTTCCATTTGTTCAAGAATCTGTCCATTTGTCTGGCTGTCTGTCCCTCTGGAGTCTGTTTGTCTCCCTGGTATTTTGTCCATCCGAAGTCTGTCTAGCCCAGGGGTCTGTGTGTCTGCCAATTTGGGGATCTTTCTATCTGGTTCAAAATCTTTTGGCTTATGAATAGAATGGCCAAGGCTGTGGCCCACCTGTCATGCTTTCAGCTGGATTGACTGTATTTTTGGTTGCATAGTCATCCTAACTCCACGCCCACCTCTCATTGTTTAATTTGCCTGCACCACTGACTATCCCTCTAGGTCTCTCCAGATATCCAAATGCTCCTGGCTTGCAATCTATTCAGCCCAGGCTGGGTGTAGGGGATGGGAAGACTCATGGGAGTTCCTCCAGTAGCCTGGGCCTGTCCCACCTCTCCCTTCTCCCAGAGAATTGCATGCCATATTCTTACAGTAGGGTTTGCTGCTTGTAGGGGCCCTTTTGTTCACCCTATTGGTGGCAATCCCATGAAGTGGGAGCAGCAGGCACTGTCCTTGAAAACCCTAATTACCCCAGTGCCCATATGCCACATGCCAATCCGCTTGTTTGCCAGCTCAGAATGCTCACTCAACAGAGCCAAGTGAACTGGGTGCTAGAAGGTGCCTGGATAAGCTTTCTTAAAGCTGTGAGGAACCCAGGCTGAGCTGATGTTGCAAAGGGAAAAATTGTAACTTTATAATGGAGAAACAGATACCACCTTAACCCAGGAAGCTCATTGGGAGATACTTTGAGACTACTGATAGTACTACTGTACAGTTCTTCCCTGGCTTCTTTTTTTGATAGGCCAAAAAAGGGCAGAAGACATTGGAAAAAATTATCCCACTGCTCCTGTTAAGAACCTGCAGGCGGGGTGGGGTGACCTATTGGTCTATCCACAAGTGTGGTGCTTAGCAAACAGGAAAAATGACATGGCCTCCAATAGGGGCAGCTTGTACCCACTAGTAACTGCAGCTAACTACCCTTGGGAGGGCTTTTTTTAGTCTCCTCTAACTCTCCTCAGGGGTTCTGGATTTTAGTGTTCTGAACTGAGGATCCCTCCTGGTCCCTTTCTGGGGAAAAAAAAGCAGCAGCTTAGAGCTGGGGGAACGAAGCCCAAGGAGAAAGCCACCCTACTTATTGTTTGTCAGTCCCACTGCCAACCCACATGACCTTTCTGTGGAGGCTGGTTTCTATCCCTGGGAACTGCCCTGTTGTTCTGCTTCACAGAGGGAAAGGGAAAGCCCTCTTCCTCATCTTTAAAAAATGACATCCTTAAAATATTCATATCAATCAGCCCCACTTCTTCCAGGACAGAGCCTGGGTATCTTCATCACCTAGAGTGAGCACCCAGATGCTAGTACATGCCTTTGGAGTAAAAAAAAACAGCCCTGGGCTCTCTGTGCCATTAGCTCCAACTGCTGTAAGCTCTAGGCAAACAAATGCTCTGACAGTAGTGCTGGTAGCATCCTGGGGCCTCTGGTTGGGTTGCCCTGCATCCTTGGCTTGCAGATTCCACATCCAACTTTAGCCCAGCCCACACACGTCTCTGTGTGTATGGCACTTTTTTTGGGAAAAGACCAAATAGCCATGTTCTTTAAGCTTAGTCTGGCTGGTGTCCTGCATAGCTAAGGGCTCTTCTGTGGTGCTGAATGCAGAGCCCATGGCATCACAACCAAAGAGAGGTATGAATCTTCTTCATTGGCTTCTGCCACTCAATTATAAAACAGAGAGAAGTTAAGTGCACATCTATGTCTGGGCAAGTATGAACATCTCTGGAATGATTCCTGTAATGAGACCAAGAGCAAGGGCAGGGGGCATCTCATGCTGCTGCTGCTGCTTGATGTTCTGAAGTCCTAGCCAATGCACTGTGACAAGGAGAAAGAAAGGGGTGGGAGGGTTCTGTCAAAAATACTGTGTAACCGGCACATGGCATAATCAGCTAGAGAGTTCTAGAAAATCGTATGAAAAACCATAAAGGCTTATAAGAAAATTTAATAAGGTATCCAGTTGAAATATAGTACACACACACATCACACATATACATACAGAAATCAATTTCCTATATACTAGCAAAAATGAATTTGAAATTGTAATGCAAAAAAATCTATTAATTTCTTGAAAAACAGGCACCAAGTTCCAAACCCCTATTGAATTAATAGAGCTAAACAATGATATTAATGTCTGCTACATCACAAAAAAGACACTCACACATTATCATTCTCCTGGTAAAAGAACACAACACTCCACCCACCAAGTATTCCCACCAAAATTTAAACCTGTACCTGATTGAACCTTTAGATCCAAATGTTAATTCAGAGGAAACAGAAGGGCACAGAAAAATGTTAAATGACACAACAGGGATAAGATCAGAGACATCCAGACTGTGGAAACTCCGTAAGACAAACCAGTTTCCTAATTGAATAAACTACAAATTAAAAAAAAAAATCCTATAGGTTAAAAAAGACTTAGGATGTATACACAAATACTTACAGCATTATTATTTGTAATAGCCCCAAAGTAGAAACAACCCAAGTTTCATAAGGTGATGGATAAATAAAATATGGTATATCCATACAATGAACTATTAATTAGTAGTAAAAAGGAATGAAGTACTAATGCATGCTACAACAGGGATAAAGTTTGAAAATGCACTGCTAAGTAAAAGAAGGCAGTCAAAAACCACCACATATTATATGATTCCGTTTGTATGAAATGTCCAGAATAGATAAGTCGCTGGGCCAAGAGTAGATTAGTGGTTGCAAGGGACTGAGGGTGGAGGGATGGTTGGGGGGGGGGGAATGGAGAGTGATAGCTAATGGGTATGAAGTTCCTTTTAGGAGGAAGAAAAATGTTCTAAAATTAGATTGTAGCAATGGTTGCACAATCCTGTGAAAATGATAAAAAGGTTTAATTATATATATTTAATTATATACCTTATTTAAGGTATAGAGTGAACGGTGTGATATGTGAATTTAATCTCAATAAAGCTATTTAAAAAGAATGACAAGTGACTTTTGAATCATTTGCAAAGAATGGACCTCATTTGGGTCCTAGTTCAAACTAACATACTATAATCAGGGAAAGCTCAACACTAACTGGATATTTGAAATCATACATTTGGAATAAACAATATATAAAATATATATTTGGAATAATTGGTTCTTTAGGCATGTTAATGGTATTGTTATTCTTGTTGAGTCCTTATCTTTTGGAGATATATACAGAAATATTCATGGATGAAATGAGGTCAAGGATTTGCTTCAAAATAAACAAGTGAGTGGATATAGGGAGTAGGTGGGGCTACGAAGGAAACCAGACTGGTCAACACTGAGGTGGGCTCATGGACTCATTGTATGGTCCTTTCTGCTCTTGTATGTTTTAAATTTTGAACAATTAAAATATTTAAATCAATCAATACAGAGGTGAACAATCATTTCTATAGAAAAGAGGAAACAGGTCAGAGAACACACACACGTACAAATGGCCAATTGTATTTAAAAAGATGCACAACTTCCATCATAATTAAAGAAATACAAATTCAGCTGGGGAGCCATTTTGCATGTAGAGCTTGGCCAAGATGATAGTACCCAGTGCCAGTAATGACACAGAAACAGGTACTCAGATCTACTGACAGTGGCTGGGATAACATCTTGGAAGACAATTCAGCAGCATCTATGACCACTTTAAAGACAAAATTCCACTCATAGGAATTTATCCATCGGGTATACTCGCATAAGTATACACAGAAGTATGTTCAATGATGTTCTTGAAGCAAGGTTTCTGGTAGTAAAAATAGAAAACAACTTGAATGTGCAGCCATTAAATAGGAGGTGGAGCCACACATATTGGATATCCTTGATAACCTAGAGGTAACTGAAAGAGATCATTAAAGGGAAAGACAGAAGTTTCAGAATGGTATATACAGCATGATTTTTGGGTTAAAAATATACCATGAAGAGAAAACATGTGGCCATATATTTTTTTAAGTCAATAGTCCATAGCTTCTGGAGAGCAGGGTGGGATTGTTGGGGGCACAGGAAGGAGGAAGGTGGCTTTTCACTCTGCATTTCTGTTTTTTGTTTTTTTTTTTAAACATGGGGATGCGATACTTCTGTAATTTAAAGAAGTTATCAGTATTGGAGAAGTATTTACATCTTCAGACTCTTGAAGCCAATCAGACAAAATCAAAGTGCCTTCCCTGCACTCCAAAGAAAACTGGGCAGAGAACCCAGAAGGGAGCTCACAAAAGTAGTCAACAAGTAAATGAAATGTCTACCCACAGAAGCATTAAATTCTCCCTCCTCCCTGGATCCCTGGGGCACCATTCCCTCTGGCAAGGCACCAGTTGAATGTTTACCCTCCTGGAGATAATACAGTTCATACACCAGCACAAGGCCCTTCCCCTTCCTTCTGCACACTGGTAGCATATCCCACATGGCACGTCACCATGCTTTTTATTTAACACCTTATCTTGAGGTGCTCAGTGGCTGCAGTGCGCCACTCTGTGGATGCACCCTAATTTATGTAACTTCAGTGCTACTGAAGGATATTCAGGCTGTTTCCCCGCTTTTGCTGCTACAAACAATGGTACAGACCTTTGCACGTGACGACCACTGTGTACCTGGTGTGCAGGCTGGGCATATCCTTATGTCTGGCCACTGGATCAAAGTAGAAATTATAAAATTTCCCCACAAAGTTTTACATCTTTTATACAAAACTCAACTCCCCACACCTTAACGAACCATACTGAATCTTCTTCATCTTTACCAATTTGATAAAAGTGGTCTCCTGCTATAAAATTTCTGGTAGCAAATATCAAAAGGTTTAGACTTGCACATCTCCTGGATCAGAAATTCCCCTTCTAGGAATCTACCCTAGGGCAAGAATAAGGGGTAACGGGCAAGATGTTCACTGCAGCCAGTTTGGTGGAACAATGCCTAAAATGTACCTCATATTGTGCTTTATTTTTCACTTCTTTTTTGTACATGAACACATACCACCACCCCTTGGCCCTAACTCTCAATGGCTTTAACCACCACTAATGGTTGGCACATCTCCTTTGTTAACTTTAAAAATAAAACCGGCAGTTGTTTTACCAGTAAAAAATAGGATTATTTGGGAATAGTAGAGAATTGCAATCCAAGACAAGCACGGTAAGGCAAAACCAGAGGCAATTCCAGAGAACAAAAGAGAGGAATGTTCTTTTCCCAGGAAAGTAAGAAGCCAGGAGAGCTGTTAGAAACAAAAAGTCTGTTAGAGTAAACTGGGAGTTCAAAGTATAGTGGCTTTTCATTGGCTGAGTTGTGACTGTCTCTCATTGGCTGGGCTGTTCCCAGAGAAGCAGAAAACCTTTCTTCTGCTGGGATACCAAAGTAACATCTAACCAGTAGCAGGGACTTACAAGGTTTCTCTTCTATTGGGGTCTGCAATTAAGGAGTTTAAGGAATGGCAGGACGCAAGATCGCTCCTTGCTGGCTTTCCAACTTCACTGTAAAGGAAGTTCCCTTTTATTTTCACACCTCAACCTTTTTACTGAAGTTTTTTAACAACTTAAAAATACGAAAAACGCTTTAACAACAGTAGGCATTTGTAATTATTCTCCTTTTAATCCTTTACTATGAAAAATTTAAAACATATATCAGAGTAGAAAGAATATTATAATAAACCCTCTGCATCACCTAAATGTGACAATTAGTATTTTGCTTCAGCTTTTTCCCCCCTCCGCTGAAGCATTTTCAAGCAAGTATCAGGTTATTTCACCCCTAAATACTTCACTATGTCTAAAAACTAAGAACATTTTCTAAAGGAACTCCAATGTTCTATTGTTACCCAATAAGATTAGCAGTAACTCCTTTAAAACGTCCATAACTTGTACTTTGAAATGTCATGTTCATATAAAAGTTGCAAAAACGGCACAGATCTTTCATGGCCTTAACTTCGATTCCCCACATTAATATTTCTGAATATTGAGAAGATTACTAGAACATGAAAATCAGTTACAGGTATGACACAGGGCTTTTGTCACAAAGGCCCTCTACTCTCTCTGGGTCACTGCTTTCTGGTCAGAGGAGATGCTCCAAACGGTATGCACCAAAGCCCACGCCCACTTCCATCTCCTCCTGTCTTTTACATTTCAAAACCATACAAGAACTGATTTCTTTCTAAAAAAGTCAAATAAAAGATGCATAAATATCCCTTTAAGCACTATACCATGGCTCAAATCCAAGGCTCCCTGTGATTCTTCAGGATATTATCTGTGCAATATACAAGGCACTACAGTGGACATTTCCCACAACTTATTTATTTCTTGCTTTAATTACTGTTTTTTTATTGACTCACTTTACAAACTTCGCTGCTCAAACATCCAAAGCTGTGCCTAAGCTGTCTGCAGCATCACACTGACCACTTCTGACCCTAGGATGGTGACTCAGTAAGTAGAACATTTTAAATGCTAAGAAACTCTACCAAATTGCCATCTGAAAAGCCTTTACCCACAGGTTCTTCCACCAGCACAGTATGGGGGGTCGTTTCCCCCAGTATCACTTGATAGTAGATACTATACACATCCAATGAATCACATTGAGCAAAATGTGGACCTGTCTTTCATAAATCCCTCCACTACTGGTGAGCCGAAGTGTGTCAGCTTCTCAAAGGCCTCGTTAGCAGTGGAAGCCACGATAAAGTGAACGATAGTTTGCATCTTACTTTCCACCTGTCCCTGGCAGAAAGGTCGCTCCCAACACAAAGGCCTGCTGAGACTTCTTCGCTGTTAAAAAATAAAACACCCGGGGTGCCCGGGTGGCTCAGTGGGTTAAAGCCTCTGCCTTCAGCTCAGGTCATGATCTCAGGGTCCTGGGATCCAGCCCTGCATCGGGCTCTCTGCTTGGCAGGGAGCCTGCTTCCTCCTCTCTCTCTCTGCCTGCCTGTCTACTTGTAATCTCTGTTACATAAAATCTTTAAAAAACAATAAAATAAAACACCAGTGGCTAAGGGCCTGCTCTAGGCTTGGTGGAACAGTGAATGCAGCCCCAGGCCTCATGGTACTCACCTGGGAAGATGCTCAGAGTAAGCAGGGGAGCATCAGCCTCATGGTGTGATGTCTGCAAGAGGTACAGGGGGATACAGTAAACAGGAAGGGCAGGAGCCCAACAGCTACTGAAGGTGAGGAATGACGACATGCAGTTGGATGAATGGTGGCTCCAAAAGATATGTCCACAGCCTAATTCCTGGAGCTCATGATCTTATTCGAGGGGGGGAAAAAGTCTTTGCAGATGTGATTAAGTTCAGCATCTTGAAATGAAGAGGTCATCCTTGATTTTCTGATGCGCTACAAATCTAATAAGTGTCCTTATAAAACACATAGAGGAAACTTGACAGTAGAGGAAGACCATGTGAAGACAAAGACCGAAACCACAATGCAACTACATGCCAAAGAACACTAAGGATTGTCAATAGTCACCAGAAGCTGGAAGAGGCAAGTAATGGAGGAGGAGTTGGAAGTGGAACCAACAATTTGATCTGACTTCTGGCCTCCAGAATTTTGAGAGAATAATTCTGTTGTTTTAAGCCACCCAATTTGTGGCAGTTTATTTTGTCAGTCCCAGAAAACTAATATAAACATCATACTACTTCTACATTGTATGTATTTTGGAATTTCTGTACCTTGCATAAAAGTTTTAGTGGCATATCCTTCATTTGTGCGCTGAGGTTATGGAAAGGGGAGAAAGGCTCCGTCAGGCCCTGGATTCATGTGACTGGGGCCAGAAGTCACAGGCATCCCATGAAGTCCTACTGCCTATTCTCCCTCAAGACTCCTCTCACTAGGCCACTGTTGTTCCTGGAACCCTTATGAGTATGTCCACCTCAGGGTCTTTGCATGGATCATCCAGGTGGTCCCTGCTGCTTCATGTTATCCTGTAGCTGTCAGGGCATCTGCAGAGGTCTCCCCCACTCTCCCTCCCCTTGCCTGACTTGTTTTTTCACAGGCCTGCCCCAAGTGGTGTGATGGCTTTCTTTCTTAATGTCATACTCCCCTCCACATCAATGTGGGGGTACGCTGTAGGGTCCTGACACGTGTCCTGTGTAAAACCAGGGTCCTTGGGTACACTCTAGTCCCAGTCTGAGATGGGCTCTCACAGGGCCCCTGACTCCCAAGTGAAAACACCATCTCCCAAATCTTTCCTATGTTTAAGGAGCAAGCCAGCAGATTAGGCCTGCCTTGTCCTAGACACAATGTCAACAGCAGACCTGAGAATGTCCCTGAGCTGTCAGCTCCCCACCTAAGACCCAAGAGAAACTGTCCCTCACACACAGCCTGACAGTGGGCTTGTCCTGACCACACAGAGGCAAATGGGGTGGTGTGGCACACAGACTTTATTCTGACCCCTCCCCAAGTCCTGGGTCCAGGTCCATGTCCTGACCAGCGAGTGGGTTCACTCAGCACTCAGAAAGACCCTCTTGCGTGCGGTATTGGTGTACGGGTGCCAGCGCCACTCCACATCTGCTGTGGCCTCCTGTTCCAGCGTGCCCAGGCGGATCATGTACACTGGGGGGTGAAGATGGGTACACTGTCACCTACATCACCAGCACCCCACCACCACCAGAAGTGGAATAAAGCCCCAAACTCACACTTCAGTTCAAAGCGAGGTCCAACCTCAGTCAGCTCCACACTGCGGTGGTTGGTCTTCCTATATACGTGGTGCCTGAGGCAAGGGGAGGCAGGGCAGGGGTGAGGGGAGACAGGGAGCAGATGTGGGTCAATAACAAACAGCGGTGGGACACAAAGGTCAGGACAACATTTTGAGGCCAGCCCATGAACCTACCGGAAGGAGATATAGTCATCTTGGTTTGCGAAGGTGATGACACGGTGGCTGTCATCTTTGGGCACAGGGAACAGGTAACGGAGTATGTCAGAGACCTGGGTCAGAGGAAGGAGAGTGGCAAATGCCCAGCCTGGAACACCCTGCCCCCAGCCCTCACCCCATGGACCCAGACTCACCCGCTTGCCTAGTCGGGAGGAGAAGCCATGCATGATGAGGTGAGGCTTGGCCTCGGACATGGTGCCCAGGTCAGGGATGTCATGCCGCATGACCACATTGCACAGTGTGAAGTAAGCAGTGGGGCCGAAGGGCAGGTGGCTGACAATGAGCCCCACTGGTGGGGTCAGGCGGGCTGTCAGGAACCTTATCTGCTCTCAGACAACCACCCCAACGGACACCCTGCTCCCACCCACAGTCTTACCAGGTGTGCCTCGATGCTCATGGACAACCAGCAGGTCAGTAACACCATTGGCTTTGCAGGCTCGCACCAGTGCCCCTACCTCATGACGGCCACGGTTCATGCGTTGGGCGCCTGGGAACACCAGCTTCAGCTCCTGTACATGATCACACTTCAATAGGACTGGGGCCCCTAGTGCCTTAGCACCTCCTACTCAATTCCCACTACTGGTACCTTTGCAAACATCTTGAGGCGGGAACTGGGGTCTCGGGAGGTAGTGATCATGACCTTAGGATCCTCAACCCCTGCCCATCGATATTCATCATCCATGTGGTTGGTCACACCTGTCAGAGCATGAGGAGCAAGAACGTGACATTGTCTTGGGAAATAAAACGCTAACTTGAGGTTGGCTCAATCTGTCTACAGCAGCACTGTCTGACAACACCTTCGACAATGAAAATAAAATGCTCCACACCTGCACTGAGGAGGGTGGCTCCCCAGCCACACTGGCTATAAACACTGAGCTATATGACTGAGAAACTAAATTTTAAAATTTGATTTAATTTTACTTCATTTTAACTATATTTATCATATGGGGTTAACGGCGACCATCTAAGTGCAAACCCAGATTCTGTTAAGGCCAGAGGTAACAGACTCCTTTTCCTCATAACAAAAATTTATAATGTCTGCTTGGGTGTTAATGAAGTGCTGGGAGCTGGGGACATGGCAGCGAACAAAATGGACAGTCCTGCCTCAGTAGAGTTCATATTCTGATAAGGGGGACAAATAACAGACAAAACAGAGTAAGTGGGATAAACCTGTACGTGTTACATATACAAAATTGGGAGTACTAAGAAAGAGCTCTCCTAAGGTGTCATCTGTGCAGAGTCAGGGGGGCATCTGGGAGACAGTTTCGCAAGGAGGAGCTGCACAGCCTTTCCTTCAAGGTGTCTGCAGAATGGCATGGAAACCAACAGGCTCAAGTGCAGGGGAAGAAGCTGGCCCAGTGTCGGGAAAGTTTACCTTCACTGCCGGCGTCATCAAACTCCAGGGAACCCTGTAAGGCCAGAGCCTCCCTGCGTAATTCGGTGGGAATCAGGCGGTTCTCTGCAGGGGGAACACAGAGGAACTGAGTATGCATGGAGGCCTGGGTTTATACAACACTGTGGCATATAAAAACTGTACAAACTTGACTAAAAAGTACCCTTTTCACTCCTTTCTGTGCAGAAATGTGATACATGACGTCTTTGGCAGGGGGAAGAGGAAAACAAAACTATTTCTGTCTACATGCCAAGCTGTTAACAAAGGTTACAAGAGATTTCATTTTCTACGGTTTCTGAGTCTCATGGTTTGAGTGCTTTCTAAAATATTCAGTTGCAAGTATGTATTGTTTTTTTACTTAGAAAAAAATTAACAAACCGATTTTTAAAAGAACAAATATGGAGAGTTCTTTCTGTATGAAGGTGGACCAGAAACCCTGAAACCCTCTAACGATGAAACTGCTAAACTTGATGCTTTGCGTCAGAGGTTTCCTCTGTGAACTAAAGCTAGACTTGGTTAAAAAAAAAAGAGGAGGGGGCTGGGCTATGGGCATGCCCACTTTGGAGTACAGAGCTCAATATGAACATGTGCTTAGAACCAGTATGTCTTTCCAATATGCCCTGGAGAAATTCTTACACATGGAAGAGAACGTTCATAGCAGCAATGCTGTTCCTAGCTGCCCCAGACTAAAAAATAAGGTCAATACCAAGCACAGGGAAATGGGAGCCCCCACTACACTCAACAGATCTTAGAAACAATGCTGACTGAAAAGATAAAGCTGGTAAAAAATACAACTACGTTTAAAACTAAAAATCAACCCATGTGATTTAGGGATACAAACAAGTACAATATAAGCACAAAGAAAAGTAAGGAAATGGCTTATTTTTAAACAGCATCCTGTATTGTGGCTATTTGAGTTGGGGAAAATATTCCTGAATTTCAATATATTGAGCATATTTTATTTCTAATATGGGCAGATAGGTCACAGGTATTTTACATAATGCTTAATGTAAACATATAGACTTATCACATGTACTTTATATGTCTAAAACACAGAAAATCAAAGTGAATTTAAAATAATCAGAGATAGTAAGCTGATGTACTATCCAGATAAGAAACAAAGTTCTACTCACACAAGAACCAACAAAATAGGGATAAATATAACATTTCCATTCATGCATGTTAATACTCTTTTAGCATGACAAATAAAAAGTGGAGAAAATATTGCAAAGTTAGATCTTAATTCACAACTCGAATAAAAGGGTTTAACCTTTTTAAAATGCAACGGAATCATAATAACGCTAAAAGACAGTAAGATATTCTTGTCATCTTGTACTGAAGAAGGTAGCAAAAAGAAAACAACAGGGGGAGGTGCAGGAGGGCAACGTAAAAATTTAAAATTTGAGAAGAACTAAACACACTGTAAACAAAATTAATAGGCAAACTGTAAAATCTGGATATTGCAGCACATATGACAAGATACGAAATTTATAGCATCACGGAAGGGACATCTGCAAACCCAAAAGGCAAGGAAAACGGCCAGTAAATACTTGAAAGGATGCTCAGCCACACAAACGCTAAGAAATGCTAATTAAACGCGTTTTATACCATTTGGGCTTTTATTCCGTTGGATTTTAAAACGCAAACCAATGGTCTCTATATAATGACAGGTCTAGAGCGGGGGCGGAGACGTGCCTACCTTCCAGGGCGCGCCGAACCTTAGCCTTCCTCTCCTGGGCGGCTCGCTGCGACTCCTCGCGGGCCTTGCGGTACAGGTACTCCCGGCGAAGGCGGGCCTCACGACGCAGCTAGGGAAGAGCGGCTCAGAACAGCTTCCTCCTCGCCACGCACAGCCGGGCCCCGGCGGCCACCAGCCCCACTAGCCCCAAGCCCAGGAATCACTCCCAGCCCTGCGCGAGCCCCCAGTATCAAAAACAGGAGCTCAAACATCCCTCCTACCATCCTGAGCGCGGCTTCCACGTGGGTCCAGGAGAACGCCGGATGCAGCATAAGCAACGTCACCCACGATTCTGCCCTCAATCATACACTCCGCTACTGTGGGGAGCGCCCAATGTCAAGATGGCGGAGGGTGGGTTGGGAGTCGCAAAGCGGCTGGCCAGTCTGGAGGCGCATGCTTACTGGAACAGCCAATAGGCTGGCGTCAAAACGTAGTCACATCGCTAAGGCTCGCCCTTACTAAAGATGTCAGCGCTTGGCTTCATTACTTGTCGCTGCCGTGCAGGATGTCCAATTTTAAGATGATGAACTGCTAGAGTAATCTTAATTGGCAGTTCGAAAAGCAGCACAGCGGTTGATTGGAGGCTCGCCTACCGGCTCCTGGAATTAAAGCCTCTTCTCCCCTAAAATGGCTGCCATACAGCTATGCCTCTTCCGTCACCACAGCTATCGCCCTACCGTTAAAAAGCGGCCTCTTAATCGCTTTCGATTAGCTAAGATGAATTGTAAAATGCGGCCTCTTCCCAAAGCGACCTGGAACCACCCACAACTCTAGCCCACTGTTTCTTCAGCTTACACGCTTCGGAGAACCCAGCTAATCAATTCTGTGCGGGGGCTCTAAGAGCGCTTGCTTTTAGGAACGTTGGGCAACTCGGCCCACGACTGGGAACGCCCCTTGAAGGCAAGCCTATTGGTTGTCATGCCGGTATGGCGAGCGACGATTGGGCGACCTGTGAGGCGGCTGGTTCCAGACCTCAGGACCGTGGGCCCATGGCTGCGCGGGACTTACGGGCGCAGGTGGACTCGCTCCTTCTGCAACTGCTCCGGGACCTGGAAGAACTGGAGGCGAAGCGGGCGGCACTGAACGCCCGGGTGGAGGAGGTGAGATCTTGAGGAGGGAGGGATGGGCGGGCATGCGGAGGTAAACTGAGTTTCACCGCTCTCCTCTTATCCCAGGGCTGGCTCTCGCTGTCGAAAACTCGCTATGCCATGGGTGCCAAGTCTGTAGGTCCTCTGCAGTATGCCTCCCGCATGGAGCCTCAGGTCTGCGTCTACACAAGGTGAGGAGACGTGCATGTTGGAACGGGTGGGCGGCAGGGTCCGGGCGGGGGCCTCCAAATGTTGATCCTGCCTTCTCGTTCTTCAGCGAGGCCCAGGACGGCCTCCAGAAGTTCTGGGTGGTGAGAGCCAGCGCCCAGACTCCAGAGGAGGTGGGGCCCCGTGAGGCAGGTGAGTCCCCCCTTTCTTCCCGTCAGGGCGTCCTCCCGATGTCAAAAACAAAATGTACAGGATAATTGAGATGATTGTGTTAAGGGTGTTGCGATGGAGAGAGCGGCCCAGATTGGAGGATCACAGTGTCTCAGCAGGCTGTTTTTTTGCTTTAGACTTCTGTAGGGAGAAATAAACAAGTTATAGTTGAGGTCCTTTACAGTTGGGATAGTTTTGCAATCGGGGGAAGTTTCAGTCAGTTGAACAAAAAAATGTTTATATGTCTAACTGGTTTCAGAGGGACAAACTTCTAATCTCAATCATTTATGAGACAAACGGGGAGTTTTAGGGGCTGTCTGGCCTTTCAGCATGTTCAGGCAAAATGGGAAAAGTCAGTGTGTGGCTCAGTCACAGGTAAACAGGGGGGTCATCTGCTGATCTTATGAGTCATGAGAAAGAGTGGTCAGGGCATCTCAGCTGAATCACAGGCAGAAGGGTTGTTCTTTGTGGTAAGCTGTTTTCTGGAACATAAATGGTTGGGGGGATTTTCCAGCCTTTGGTGTTTGTCAGGATCATGAGGTCAGATCAAGTTCAACATTGTCACAGAGAAGACAAGGGGCAGGTAATGAGACCCCCAACCTCCAGTCTCTCTTTCTCTAGCTTTGCGCAGGCGCAAGGGTCTCACCAGAACCCCAGAGCTGGAGTCCTCCCCAGCCCCCCGGGACCCTCTGAACTGGTTTGGAATCCTGGTTCCTCACAGTCTGCGTCATGCCCAAGCTAGCTTCCGGGAGGGTGAGTAGACCTTCTATCTACAGGAAGAACTTGAGTAGTAATGCCATGCCTGGCTGGGTTAATCTGCAAAGGGTTTTCCAGGTTTTCTCCATAGCAGGCTTTTGTTGCACACCTGCTGTTTTATCAAAAAAGCATTTACTGGCTGTTGGCAGTGTTCCAGGCTCATGCTAGGTGCTGGAGATACAGCAAGAAACAAAAGAGATAAACATCCCTCATGGAATGTTTCATTCTATTGAGGGGAGAATGAAAACATGCAAATAAATAAGTAGGCCTTATATATAATATGACGTAGTGAAAATTGTTATGGAAAAATAAGATAGGGTATGGTGGATGGAGTGGGACAGGTGTGGGTGAAGGGTCGTTTTATGAAGGGTCGTCTGGAAAGGCCTCTCTGAAAAGGTTGAGAGAACTTTGTGGTTGATCTGGTGGATCAGTACTGTAGGCATAGGGGCCATCAAGGGCAAAAGCTTTGAGTGAGATCATGTTTAGGAGGGCAGAGAGTGAGGCCAAATGGGTTGGAGTAGAGTTTATGCAGCAGGGAGTACCAGGAGCTGAGGTCAGAGGAGGCTGGGCCCAGATGATTTGAGGTAAAGGCCCTGATGAGGACTTTGGGAGTCATGAGTGGTTCTGAAGAATGGGAGGCACTGTTGGATCCACAGAGAGATAGGAAGTTTCTGGGTGCTGGGTGGGAACAGACAAGAGCAGAGGGAGCAGCCAGGCTTGAGATGCAGGTGAACGCAGTGAAAGAGAGGGTAAGTGATAGGAACCTGCATGTTTTGAGAGTAGAAGCCACAAGATTTACTGACAGATCAATTTGAGAGTAAGGAAGGGGAGGAATGAAGGATGAGCCCATAGATTCCAGCAGGAACACCTGGGAGAATGAAGCTGCCCTCACCTGGTGTGAGAGAGCTGTAGCCAAGGGTAAGTCAGGAGTTCGGTGAGAGTGTGTTCCTACTGCTGTGTGGTGGAGACTTTGCTCGGGTGTCTGGGCACATGCATCTGAGTTCGGAAGACACCTGGGCTGGAAAGAGGGATTTGGGAGCCCCCTGACTAACACTGGTGTTTAACTGCCCAAGTTGCTGACACAGACACAGCATTTAACCTGAGATCAGCAGAGGGTCTCAGAGTGTGGACAGAAGGTAGGAGGAGGAAGGGGAGAAATCACTCGAAGAGACTGAGAAGTAGCAGTGAGGCAGGAGCAATCAGAGGGTGAGAGATCCCAGAAGCCAAGAGAAGAAAGTGCTTCGTGGAGGGAGGTGAGCAGATGTGTAGCCAGCTCTGCTGTCAGGCATGTAGGTTGAAGATTGGACTGGCAAGTGGACTGGGTATGAAGGACCCAATAAACTTAAGCAGAAGCATCAGGCAACAGCCACCTAGATGTGGATCCAGAAATGTGGAACACTTTTGGGGGCAGAGAAAACAGAGGGCAAGAAGAGTAAAGGACTATTATAATGAAGGAAATATATAAGGAAGGAAATGAGGGCATGCAACAGTGTTATGATCTGTGAATTTTTAGTCCCTGGTAATGTAAGAGAGTAAAGGAAGTCTGTTGAAGAGGTGACATTTTAGTAAAGATCTGAAGGAGGTGAGGGTATGGGTCTAGTGAGGTTCTGAAGCAGCCAATGCAAAGCTCTTCTGGGAATATTTTAGAAATTGTGTTGCGGCTAAAAAATTCTGGAGCCTTTCCAGTCCCTTGGGATGTTCAGAGCCCCCTGAGTCCTGTGTCATATCGAGGATACCATGGTAACAATCTTATCTCTTCCTCTAGGCCTGCAGCTGGCTGCAGACATGGCCAGCCTTCAGATCCGCATCGACTGGGGTCGAAGCCAACTCCGGGAGCTCCAGGAGAAACTCAAGCAACTAGAGCCTGAGTCTGTCTGACATGTGACCAGAGGCAGGACAGTGAGCGCAGCTGTTCTTTGGTGTGGCTGCCTTATCTCAGGCCTTCTTCCTTCACAGGGTGTCCCTACCCCTGTTCCCACCCCAACTAATCCTTGCTCCTTAAAATTCTTCTGGTTTGCATGTTTCTAGCTTTGTTAGGTGTGAAAGTTTGAAGAGGCAAACTGAATAACGTTGAAAGTCACTACTGTGAAAACATTTCTAAGTTCGTATTCTCCTAGGATACATTCAAGTGGGGCGGGGGCAAAGCTCTTAGGTTAGTTCATAAATAACCAGAACAGCCTCATGGATATACTAGCTGTGGTTTCTTTACAGGATAAAATACTGCACAATTAGTGGCAGGAAAGGACACCAAACAGGTGCTTCAGTTTTACTAGATTCTGAAAACTGAGTTTGATATAGGAGAAAAAACAAACATGGCTAACAAATCAAGACAGTATCATTCCATGTCAATAAAAAACATGAACACCTAAGTAGATAGGTAGTCTTTGGCAGGTTTTAAGCTAGTAAGTAAAAAAGATCTGACTTAGATTTTCAAGGGAACTTTAGGAACTGTTCATTTATCTTTATAGGAGTGAGACTGAGCTGCTTTTAATTTTCAAAGGGCCGAATGTATTTCCTGTGATGGGATCTGTGTCCTTGCTTCATTTTCCTACTGGGTTGTGGTATTTTTAGCAGTTTCTAGGAGGTAATCTTTATGCTTGGGGAAAATTAATCCTTTGTTCATAATATGAAATGTAAATATTTTTCCCAATTTCTCTTTGTAACTTTGCCTGTGGTGTTTTTTTTAAACCTTTATTGTAAAATAAAGCACATTAAACTACACAAAATATTGAATAGCTTAATAACTAAGGTGAAAGCTATAGTAACCATCACCCAGCTCTTGTATTTTTTTTTTTTTTGGTTAATTTTCTTTTGATTTAAGAGTTGAATTTATCAATCAGCTGTTTTATTTCTGGATTTGGGGTTGTAAATCATGTGATAAAGGAATTCTCCAGTATTCTCCTTAAGAACTTTTGTGGTTTCACTTGAGGTATGGGGTGAGTCCTACATCCAGCTTGTTTTTTCTACCAGAGGTCTGCATACTATATGTTGAACCACTGAGTTGAGATGCCACCTTTTTTTCTTCATATAATCCCAGTGTATACCCATACCGTATTTTGGAGCTTCCATTGTCTCATTGATTTTACTGTCAATTAATACACAGGTACCACATTGTTCTTTAACATATACTTTAATCGCAGTAGGTCATATCTGTGGTGGGGGGGGCAGAGGGAATTGTTTTTTGTTTTGTTTTCGCTACGTTGAGCTTGAGTTGTCAGTGAAAAGCCTAATGGACCTCAAAAAGAAACAAGAGAAACCTCAAAAAGACCTCAAAAAGAAACTAGAGGAAAAAAGTACATCCCTTCCCACACAGGTTGGATTTCAGAACAAAATTCTTCTAGGAAGTATCAACCAGTGAGATTTTGAAGCCAAAATAAGTTAAAAACACAATACGTTTTTGTTTTCCACATTAAAGATATTCATGTGCAACTGGATGGGGTCCTTTATTTTAAATGACAGTTGATGTCGAAGGTCAAGTAATAGGCTTCATTTTACTGTTTGAAGTTGGGCTTTGGTGCGATACGGACTGAGAAAAACACAAACACTCTGCAACCTTCCCAGGCAGGCTCTAGTTCTTTGGGAGATTTCCGGGAGCAGGAGTTCCCGCCCCCTCGAGAGGCCCGGATGTTTGGGGGCCAGTTTGGGGGAAGGGCTTTCTTGAAGCTGGGGCTCGTGCCTCCGCAAAAGAGAACTTCCGGGGCGGAGCGAGGCCAGTGGGTATGAAACCGTTGAGGGGAGAGGAAAACGGCAAGCCGAGGTAAGTGATGTCTACAGAAATGAGAGGCATCTTTCAGTACTTCCCATATGGTCTAGCGGTGAGGATTCCTGGTTTTCACCCAGGCGGCCCGGGTTCGACTCCCGGTATGGGAAAGGGGCTAAATTTTATTTCTGGTGGCCAGAATTTTATATTATCGCCACGAGAATGCCGAATTCAGGTCGAATTCAGGTTGAATTGGGTGTTTCTTTCCTTTTAAGCCTGGAGAAATGGGGGCCCAGGGAATTCTGGGACTACCATTCTGTGTTTTGAGCGAAGTACTAATTGTCATCACATCATTAACTGTTTTCTTTATGAGTAATTTATTATATAAGCTACCACATACATTATAGAAGCGAATACCATTATATTTAAGTATTGACTGATATCTAAAATACTCAAAATTTATTGTCAATCTCAGTGGAGGGCGACAACTGCCTGGCCTCTCCACACACCTCTGGGTGGGGGCACCCTCCGGAAGGAAGGAAGAGATGGGTGGAGGCAAGACGCTTGGCAGCTTCTGCTCCAGAGCCAGTCCAGAGACTGGGCTGCAACAAGTGGCGCTGAGTCTCTGGAGGGATATAGGATGAAGTGCCTGAATGGACAGGAGAGGGCCAGTTGGAAGAAGTCTCTGGCAATTTAATTTTCTCTGGTCTTGCGGCCGCTTTGTTTGCCTTCTAGTCCAGTGGTTAGAGTTCTTAAGCAATCCGGTTTCCCCCCTATCCTTTATGGAAATTACTTAAAACTTTTAAAGAATCTCTCTCCCCCCAACACTTGCACACTTCAGTCAAAAGGAGAGCCAAACGTACAAACATGAGTCACTAAGTGCCTTTGTCAGTTTTCCACCCCCTTTGTCTGGTTCACTTAGTCAACCCAGGGAGGTTATGTGCGGGACTGAGGTCCTGCCTTTCAGAAGTGGACCACTACACTTATTTATTCACTCATACATTTTGGGGGGAGAAATTATTTCTGTAATTTCTATTCTGTATTTCTGTTCATTTAAAGTGTATAGATTAAAATAGGATACAGTGGAGCTGGGAAGTCATCACTCTGGTCCTCACAAGAAAACTGACTAAACTAAAATTTAACAACTCTTCTTAGATCCATGAGAAAATTGAAGTCAGGAGCAAATTGCTGCCTTGAAAATTGGAAGAAGAATTAATACAGAGAATCAGAGTATACCAGGCTCAGAAGCTGCTGCTGGAGCCAGTAACTGGTAGGAAAACTTAAAGGCTAATTGACCCTGATGAGAGAAAAACTCTGTAAAGGGAAGCTTATTTTCTTTTATTTTGACATGTTTAATATTTATTGTTCTTTTGCAGTAAAAGAATCCTAGGTAGTTGCTACTACCATGACGGCTTAATTTAGACAAAGATGGCTAAGAGGCATCAATTATTACCATAGCAATTTTAACAACGACTCATTAAATTATTAACAGAACCATTTTCTAGAAAGTACTGATCTAGTCACATGAATATGAAATAGGTGATATACAAGAACAGTATAAATGTTTTGTACAATGCGCTCTTAGTTCTCCACGGTTTGGTATAAAGCAAGTATAACTTGGCTCTGATGTAGACAATTATTGATACAATTTTCAAGTTTTTCAATGTGGGAAAGTCACTGTGATTGGGCCCTCCTCAACATGGAGCCCATAACAATCCCTGGGCAGGTTCAGACCCAAATCATACATCTACAAACAGACTAGAAATATCTAATCAGGTAAACACCGGTTTTCCTCAAATGAAAACTGAAAAAAACAAAAGATTTTGCTAGTTAGAACAGTTTCCAGCTCCATTTGGGCATGGATCCAATGGCCATCAGAGTAAGAGAACCCTCAGGAAAACTGGAAGAAATTCTTCAGAGATGGCAAAGTCAAAGGTTTTCTACCTGAGCATGGTGGTCAGCATGACCTCACCTCTGCTCTTGACTCCTCAGCCAGGACAGAGAGAAACAGGCAGATTCACCAGAGGAACTGGGACATTCTTATTTATAAACTAAGGAAATGAGACCCCAACCAGAACAGGTACAGATTTTGGTGAAAGAATAAAGCCCTTGAGTATGACATTGGTCAAAGGCAAAAGAAGAGAAGTTTTCTATCTGCAGTAACATCTTTGTTTAATTCTTCCCAGGGGAAGCCATTTTAGATTTCTAAGTTAGTATGACTGCATAAACTTTTTGTTTTTAAACCAAAAGCCTGATTAATGGCCCACCGCGCCATAAAGGAAAACCATCTTGTCCTTAAGGTATCGATGAATACTCCTACTTCTTGCATTTCTTAACATTAAAACTTGTTATTCCTGCCTATGTTAATCTGTAATCTTTTGACCTTTTACAAGATGTAAAAAAAAAAAGAACCTATAACCCTGTATAAAGTGTTCATTCTCTGGAACACTGTCTTTCCTGTGAAGAGTGTGTTTCCCAGGCAGCTGTCCTAACTTGGGCTGGAATAAAACTTTATTTCTTTTAGAGTTTCTAAAAGTTTTATTCATTTTGCATTGACAACCCTCATATTTTGTGGGTTTTACCTCCAGGAACCCTACGAGGTTCTTAGGGTCAAGATTGGAGAAGAATCCCTTGTTCTTCTGGCAAGAGAACGGAAAAGTCACCACTTTGAAATGTCAGAGCACCCATTTCTCTTTAACAAAGGCCTATCCTCAGGGAAACTATTTTACTAGAGCCCACCCAACCTGGGGGAAGAGAAATACCAACCCTCTCTGGCCATCCTCTGTCACATAAAGGGAGAAAAAAAGCTGGGAAGCACCTTTGAAGGTTATAGCCTCAGTGCAGAAGCTCAGTAAAAGACTATAGGATTATACAGTACTTCCCCTCCTCCCACATACTTTCACCACATCAGTAAGGTTCTTATTATGATATAATATAGTATATAATACAACTGAACGATCTAAAGGGCTCATAATCTATGTAAGAAACCTGATGGGTAACCCAAACACAGCAGAGGAGACTAAAATAAGAACATTGGAGGAAATTTTAGTCTCTGATACCTACAGCCACTGCAAACAATAAACAGAGTGATTCTTAGATAAATATAAAAGCTCACACTAAAACCCTGTTTAACTTAGTTCCTTTTACCTGATATATCATGTCTACCTTTTTTTTAAGATTTTATTTATTTGACAGAGAGGGGGAGAGCAAGCATAAGCAGGGGGAGCAGCAGAGGGAGATGGAGAAGCAGTTTTCCCACTGAGCACGGAGCCTGATGCAGGGCTGTATTCCAGGACCCTAGAATCATGACCTCTGAGTCAAAGGCAGATGGTTTCCTAGGATCATGACCTAAGCTGAAGGCAAATGCTTAACCAGCTGAGCCACCAGGAACCCCTCATATCTACCTTTCAGTAAAAACTTAAAAGTTGGAGGATAAAGCATGTCTATAGTTGTGAATCTCTATCAGCCCATGTCCTATTTGCAGGGTTTTGGAAGTCCCACAGCCTCCCTTCATTTTATTCCATCTCCATTCCTTGGAGTTCAGGTTGCCGGTAGTTTTCCTGGTATAACATTCTCAGAACCCTTGTCAGCCTCCTGTGCAGTTCATGGGGTTTCAGTTCTCAGACAAGAGAGTCCTCCATAGATCTTTCCTGGATAACTCCATCTCTATTCTTGTTTCTGCTGAGATGGCCAGTTGGATCCATGAGTTGGAACCAATCTCTTTAGTGAAAGATTGTCCAGCCACACCCTTGGCCCCTTTGTACACTTTCCAAGGGTGAATTTCGTAATATTTGAATCCTGTGTAATCTGGGTAGCTTGAGAACCACCCAAATCATCAAGAGCTGACTCCTTTTTGCTTAACAGTCCTTTTCTTAATTTACTTCTTTCCTTTTGCTCTTTACTGCAAGCATTAAGGATAATCAGTCTGTGCCTACAACACTTTGCTTAGAAATCCCTTCAGCTAAATATCTAAGTTCATTGCTTCTAAGTTCTACTTTTTTTAAAAAAATATTTATTTATTTGACAGAGAGAGACACAGCGAGAGAGGAAACACAAACAGAGGGAGTGGGAGAGGGGGAAGCAGGCTTCCCGCCCAAGCAGGGAGCCCGATGTGGGGCTTGATGTGGGGCTCGATCCCAGGACCCTGGGATCATGACCTGAGCTGAAGGCAGACGCTTAACGACTGAGCCACCCAGGTGCCCCCTAAGTTCTACTTTTTGTCGAACAGTAAAATACAATTCAGCCAAGTTCTCTACCACTTTAAAATAAGAATTGTTTTCCTTTTAGTGTCCAATAACATGTTTCTCATTTCCTTCTAAGTTCTTTCCAGAAGCACCTTTAACTTTCATATTTCTACTAACATTCTGTTCATGTCAGTATATGTATTCTATAAGAGGATAGAAGCATTCTCTACAGTGCTCCTTACTTCTTAACTCTAACCAGAATAACCTTTAATGTCCATTTGCATTTCCACTAACCATCTCTTCAAGGCATTCTAGGCTTTTTCTGTCTGTGCCTCAAAATTCTTCCAGCCTCTACCCCTTACCCAATTCCCAAGCCACATTCTACATTTTTAAGTATTTGTTACAGGAGCACCCTACTTCCTGGTTTCAAAATCTATATTAGTTTCCCGGGGCTGCCATTATAAGTGACTTGGTAATTTATTATCTCTCAGTAGTGAGGCCAGAAGTCTAAAATCAAGCTGTTCCTAGAGCCATACATCCTCTGAAGACTCTAGGAAAAACTCCTCCTTTGCCTCCTTCTAGCTTCTGGTGGCTCCTGGAAGTCCTTGGTGTTCCTTAGGTTGTAGATGCATTGCTCAATTTTTGCCTCCATCTCCCCTGTGTGTCCTCTTCTTTTCCTGTAAAGACAATTAGATATGGGCCCTATTCAACAGTGATTGGATATGGGCCCATTCTAATCCAGTATGACATCATCTTAACTTAATTGCATCTTCAAAGATCCTATTTCCAAATAAGATCATACACTGAGGTTGCAGGTGGACATGAATTTGGGGGAAGACACTTAATTACCATACTACCGAACCCATGTTAGAACAAATTATAAGACCAGTGGATTCTTTTAATATAGTTCTTATAAATGCTATCTTGAATCAGTTTTGAGGCTCTGGCTGGAAGCTAGTCAATTCCCCTTTTTGAGTAGCTAATTAAATCCACACCCCAGCCACTTTCTTTATCAGGCTCTCACACTACAGACTGCTATATATCTGTCCTAATCATTCCAAGGCCAGATACCAGACAACCAGGGGGAGCCTCTTTGCCCCTGAGCCTGCTGAAATGATTCAAACTAGCCAATCCTAACGCTGGTTACCTGCCTAATCCATCATTCCCAAGGAAATCATCATAAAATCTTTTGTGCACAGGTTCCTCTTCACCCTCTCTGCCTCTTGACCTCACCCTTGGTCATTCTTTGTCCCCCAGTGCCACCCTCTTGACCCCACATGATGTATACCCCTTCTCTGAGAATTTTGAGTAAAATAAACTATCTTTTGAGTGGCAGTTGTCTCTTGATCTATTGGTCTTACCATACCTAAACAAACAAACAAACAAATAAATAAATTTAATTAATTAATTAATTAAAAAAACCTACCAAAACAATTGGCCCAGCAAAGTCGGATGGCTTGGTTCCAGACCAAATGACATGTCACTAGACTTTTCTGACTTACAGGTTCTTCCAGACAGCAGTGGCTACCTGAGCAGGCATGCCACTGGCTGGCATATTGGTGCTGTGGAACATAGCTGCTTTTTGTTGCCTCCACCAGTGGTTGCTGTGAATTTACTCCACAAATTGTGAAATTTGTGAACAGTCCATGCTTATGTCCTCTCTGAGTCGAGTGTCCAGGGAAGAGCACCTGGGGGCAGCTCCAATTAATTGGCTACTTCTGATTGTTAAAATGTTCCTCTGAAGGGAGTGAGGTATGATCCCATCCAAGTGGCAGGGGATGGGTCTGAGTAGCCGCCTGGTCAAGTGGTGGGACCAATGATGTCATTATATCCTATTACAGAGTCATTTTATTTGGCCTGTTCCACACTATAGTAGAAGACTACTCTGTCTCAGGCCATTTATAGGGTCAGTGTGAGGGTATCCTAGTGACCATGGCACCCACAGGTCCTGTAGTAAAAGAAATGATTGTTATGCTGTTGTTTGTCTAACTGCCTGACTCAGCGGGGTAGGAGGGACCACATGGATGGAAACCAGTAGCACAAAGCTTAATGAAAAGGTTGGGGGACACTATCCTTACCCTGTCTAAGACCCCTGAGGAAGTCATTGTTTTAGGAATATAAAACTCTGGGCAACACTCATGGGGCTTTCTGAGTACTGCTGCTTACCAGCATACCAAGGGCCTTGTGCTCAAAACTTGGATCCTCAAAGTACTGATAAGGCCACTATTGCTCTCATGGAAGTGGATGTGGACCCCTCAGATGTCAGTTGAGACATCATGGATAGAGAGGCCACTGCCTACAGATAGGACCATTTGGGACCACCGAGTCCTTTGGTAAGTACTCAGAGGTCAAAATAGCTTGGGACAGACAGGAGAATAAAACAGAAACTAAAATTTTTACCTGCCTAGACATAGAAGTCATTTTTAAAGATTTTACCAAAAAGACAATGAAAAAGAATTGGTACTTCAGATCAAGAGCTAACTGCACTATCCCAAGAAGAGGCTGTGGTAACTCTCTTAAGTACAAACCTCAATCTTTGGGAGGTCTATTTGGATGGCTTGGAAGGAGAAATTGCTACCTATTAGAGGCTCCTCCCTCTCCTCTGCTTTTGCTGTAGCCCCTTAGAAGGTACATACGTAGTGTTATTAGCCAGAGACAGAAACTAGAAATTGTGGATTCTGGCAGCTAAAAGACTAAGATGAACAAATTAACAAACCAAAAAGGAAAAGAAAAAGAAAAAGAAAAAAACCCCAAAGAAATGTAGATGCAGAGTGGAAAATAAAAAGTAAATAATGTGTATATATTTAATTTGACTCAATTCTAAGTGGAAAATTTACTAAAAGAATTCATATAACAAGAAAAAAAAGGGGCACTGATTGGCTTTTGTGCCTCAACAATATAGGTTCTAAATTACCTTTAACATCTGCTTAAATGCAGCAATTGACAAAGCTTCATGGTCTTAATCAATGCTTGAGCTCAAATTACAGTTATACCTGGGGTCCCACTAAGTTTAGACATTGTACCCCCTATAATCTTAGGAAAGTCACTAAATATAGAGAAAAATAAGTATGTCTCACTTTAACTATAGCCTTGCCTAAGTTTCCCATAATCATAGTACTTATTCTAAGACATCCTAGATTGGACACAGATCCTCTAAAACAATGAGGAATCAATTAAAATTAAGTTTTTGGCATTTACAAATTGGCAGGATAATAGACCTCTATAGACCTCCAGTTCATATGGCCCAATTTAGATTAGAACAGGGCCTTTACAGAGTAAAACTATTATAAAAAGACCTAATTAATAAAGGAGTGATTATCCCCACTGATTCTTTAACAGCTCAATTCTGTCTGATTTTAAACAACAAAAAACAGGTGGGTGACTCAGGATTGATTACTACAACCCTAATTTTGTGGTCTTATTCAGTAATTGTTTTATTCCTAGTGCCCAATTTATTAAAATTACTATTAAAAATTTAATAACAACTGGTAAATATTTTACTATTACAGATTTATCTAGTATGTTCTGTTCAGTGCCAATTTCAATAGCCTCTCAGTTGCAGTTTGCTTCTCCTTCAAAGGGACATAATATACTCTTTCCAGGCTGCCCATGGGATTCCTCACAGCTTTACTATCACACATAATCTATAATCTTTATAGACAGGATCTTAACTACATTGCCTTTCTCCACAAACACCAGTATGACATTACACTGATGAATACTCTTTGGACACATTCATTAAGGACAATTAAAGATATACAAATCTCTTTTGGGTTCTGATGGCAACATATTCCTCCTTTAAAAATTTAATCTCACTGATGCTGCTACTACTTACAAATCAGCCTGTTTTAAATGGGGTTCCTCCAGCAAATACTCTAGAATCTGTCCGAATTAAAATCAATAGGCACTTCCATTAGTGCCCTTGGAGACTCCCTCATTGGAGAGGTTTGACTCCTTTTCTCATGTACCCTGGGATCTCTGGGCCACATATAAAGTTTTAAGTTGCCCCAAAGCCTCTGGTGCAAGAAGTTGGTCCTTTGAGCCCTGGGATAAACTCTTTTAAGACAAAAACTGCTGGCTACACAGTGGGATTTCCTGGAAATAAGGGCTCTCATAGACCCTGAGCCTGTGACCATGCATACTCAGCTGCCCATTATGCTTTGGATTATGGAAACAGTATACCACAAGCTCAAAATGGCTATACAGGTGTCCAGAAGACAGGATAGAGGCAATGCTGGACCCTCTGGCATATTCCACCTAGAGAAAATGGTGGCCTTTCCTGTCCTTCTTCCCTTGCCAGATGCCACAGTGCCAGAGGAGGTCACCCCTCCTCAAGATCACTTGGCTACCCAGTGAGTCTCTTGAAATAAACTGAGTAAGCAGAGATGGAAATATATGGACTCTATGGACAGCATTGTCACCATCACAAAAGGAGCTCAGTGGAATGTTAATGCCTTCAGTGGAATGTTACTGCCTTTCACCCTATAGCCAAGATATCTCTGATAATAGATGAACCAGAGATCAATGCAATTGATCAAACTTAAGGCAGTCATCTTAACACTAGTTTGGATCCTCTGGCCATCAAATGGTCCCATCTGCACATTCTTTACAAACTTTTGAATCATTGCTGTGAGTTGTTCCCTTCAGGGTAAAGAACTCCAAAATCTCCTGCCTCACATACACCAAAATATAAATAAAAATTTATATATGTTGAGACCACAACATGAAGCTTTGTCAGGATGTTCCTTGTTTTCTTCAGGGTTACAGACATTTCCCAAGGTACAAATTTCACTTCTCAGAATACACAGCACTGGGCTCTTAAAAAAAAAAAAGCTTTTTGTAGAATTTTATGTCTTTGAAAGTTAGATACTTTAATTGAGAGACATATGGTCTCCTCAAATGCTCCTTTTTCAAATTCCCATCTGGCTAATGAATCTCTTCTTGCCCCAGATCGTAGTACCTAATTCACAACTATAATTACTAATTTAATGTGTCAACTTGGCTGGACCAGAGAGTGCCCAGATATTTGGTCTAACATTATTCTAGATGTTCTGTAATTTTTGGATGGGATTAAAAATTAAATCAGTAGACTTTGAGTAAAGCAGATTGCCCTCTCTAATATGGGTGGGTGGGCCTCATTCAATCTGTTGAAGGTCTGAGTAGAACAAAGAGACTAGCCTCCTTTGAGCAAGAGAAAATTCTCCAGAAGACTGCTTTCCAATTTCATCTGTAGTATCAGTCCTTCCTGATTATACAGCATGGTGCCTTTAGACTGTAACTGCAGCAATGTTTCTCCTGGTTTGCAGGCCACTACCTCATCCAGCATTTGTTGGATTTGCTAGCCTGCATCTCTGGAAAATCCCGACTGATAAACCAACTTTAAAAAACTTTCCCGGGCACCTGGGTGGCTCAGTGGGTTAAAGCCTCTGCTTTCGGTTCAGGTCATGATCTCAGGGTCCTGGGATCGAGGCCCGCATCGGGCTCCCTGCTCAGCAGGGAGCCTGCTTCCCCCTCTCTCTCTCTCTGCCTGCCTCTCTGCCTCCTTGTGATCTCTCTCCTTCTGTGAAATAAATAAATAAAATCTTAAAAAAACAAAACAAAAAAAAACCTTTCCCATTGCAGTCATCCAAAAAACCAAAACAAAAGAAATCTTGCCATTTGTAATGATGTGGATGGAACTAGATGGTATTATGCTAAATGAAATAAATCAATCAGAGAAAGAATTATCATATGATCTCACCGATATGTGGAATTTAAGAAACAAGGCAGAGGATCATAGGGGAAGGGAGGGAAAAAATGAAACAAGACGAAACCAGAAAGGGAGACAAACTGCAAGAGACTCTTAGGAAACAAACTGAGGGTTGCTGGAGGGGATGGGGGGATGAGGTGGCTGGGTGATGAACATTGGGGAAGGTATGTGTTGTGGTGAGCACTGTGTGTTCTGTAAGACTGATGAATCACAGCCCTGTAGCCCTGAAACAAATAATACATTATATGTTAATAAAAATTAATTTAAAAACAAAACAAAAACCCCCCAAACTTTACCATTATTCTTTCCTGTACTTTAAGGGGGTTATGTTTTCCTCCATGTATATAAAAAGCCCTTTAATATGGCTCTCCCTATATCTCTAAACTTTTAATTTCATCTTCATCCTGTAAGACCTGGGGTTCTGATTGAGGGTGCATACTCTCCTGGGACTCATTAACCATTGATTGCCCCGTGGGCCAGGTAGCAGTCATCTGATATGGGGCCCATTTGAGCCTAAACTTATACCACTCGAGTAAACTCTAAATCCCCAAAATGACAACAAAAAAGTCCTCCTGAATATTTAGTTATAACAGGTACATAATTAAACTGGACTCTCCATCTCATCCCCTTTAGGAAATTAAAATTAGTTCTCCAGGGCTAGTCCCATAGACAACATGGAATACCAAAAAAGGTAGACAGAAAATTCCACTTATTAAATAAAAATCACAGTTAGGGATAATAATAAAATCAACACCATACCCCATAATGATGATATATTCCAGAGGAAAACCAATATCAGACAACAAAAGCTTTTTGACTGCAGCTGCACACCATTCTGTTGACTGTTGTCTTATTACTATTAGTCTAAGTGCTTTCATTGGTCTGTAATAGAGAGGCCTAAACCCTCCAAATAACCGATAGTTTTTTTTTTCTTTTTAAAGGTTTTATTTATTTGACAGAGCAAGAGAACATAAGTAGGGGGAGTAGCAGAGGAAGAGGGGGAAGCAGGCTTCCTGCTAAGAAGGGAGCCCATGTGGGATTTGATCCCAGGACCCTGGGATCATGACCTGAGCCTAAGGCAGATGCTTAACCGACTGAGTCACCCAGGAGCCCCAAATAAGCTATAGTTTCAGCCATGGAAACATGGCAAATACTGAGCCTCACATGCCATTTGTTTGGCTAATGTAAAAACCCTACAACCCAAAGAAACTTGCCCATTGCCAGCCAAGTCAACAACTGAGACAAAGGGCTCATAGCAACTGGCCATATTAGAGGGCCTGCCTGCAGGTTAATGCTGGAGCTCCAACCTCAGCCACATATATTTGATAAGGGCAACATGCTGTGCTTATTAACAACAGCCAAAGTGCCCTGGCTGATGCAGGCAAGCTGCGTCCAAGGACCCAGAGCGGGTGTCTTGCAGGACTAGCCAAGAAGTTCCTTGGCTATACACAGGATAGAAGTCAAATGCAAGCCAGCAGGAGATGAGAGCAAAGTTTACCGAAGGTATATAGAGAGAACAGGGACAGAGTATCTGGGAGACTCAGAAAGGAAAGGAGAGAGCCTTGTCTTTGTTCTGAGTCTGGAGTTTTTCCTGAGGATTGTAGTCCAGTGTATATGTCCTCTCAGGCATCTAGGACCTGGTTAGAACATGGACAAGCTCCCAAGTGTCCTTCGTAAGTCAATTGTTCCTTAGAGCCAGGGCGTCTTGGGATAGAAATGTCTAGCTCCAATGGTCTAGAATGTGTGTATGATGGTTTCTTCTGATCATCCTCACCTGGTCCTTCCTTAGATGTTATCTATTTTGCTGGAAGACTCTGAAATTATTACTCTGTCCCTTACAAAGAAGACGTACACTATTTGCCTTCTGGGGCATATATAAAGTAGGGATGTAGTTCCTAGCAAGAATAGAAATAGGAAGGAGCAAAAAGATTTTTATGGATTTCTTGAGTTTCCCTCTCTCAAGGTTCATGATTTAAAACCTATTTATTTTGTTGTGTTATGTTAGTCACTATAAAATACATCATTAGTCTTTGATGCAGTGTTCCAAGATTCATTGTTTATGTACAACACCCAGTGCTTCATGCAATATGTTCCCTCCTTAATACCCTACACCAGGACCACCCATCCCCCCACCCCTCTCCCCTCTAAATAAAACCAATTTACAACAGAGTCCCTCTTATCAACCATCTGGGGCAATGCCTTGGACTACTGGAACTTTAAGATTCAGTCACCTGAAATGGATTTTTTTTAGCCACCCTTTCATGCATAATATCAAAGTAGACTTGCATATTGCTTTTTTATAATGCCATTTCTATTTTTCAACTTTACAATGATGATTTTTTAATTTAAAATCAATTAGCCAAGGTATAGTGCATCATTGGTTTTTGATCTAATGTTCATTGATTCACCAGTTCAGTATAACACCTAGTGCTCATCGTATCACGTGCCCTCCTTAATGCCATTTCTAAAGGAAATACTTTTTCCCCTTTTATGTTTGTTTGTTTTACATTCCACATGACTGAAATCATATGATGTTTGTCATTCTCTGACTTATATTGCTTACCATAATACTCTCTGGCTTAAAGGAAATACTTTTGATCAAAATTTTTATAGTCCTGTTGCTTTATGGTTAATAACTGGGAGAGTTGGGAAAATAAGAAGGGGTAATAAAACTGATAGAACACAAAATTTATATTTTTATAGTTTATTAAATTTTATATTCTGCATAAAAGTAGAATTGAAATATTTGTACACTAACACTGTGATATTTTTAGATGTTGACCTTTCTATTTTAATTATGAGTTTAATGAAGATACCTGGAAAGCCTATTGTGAAAAAAAAAAGAGATTATGAATGGACTTAAAGCTATACCAGTTACCTCTACAACAAATAAAATTACAGTAATTAAGTAAATATTCCAGAATACCCCACCCAGCCTTTTCTACAGTCCCAAACTTACTTCCCAGATAATCACTTTTTCCCCATTGAGGTGGTTAAATGCTTTAAGATAGTTTAAAATTTTTATTCTCTTTACCATGTTTGTTTTTCTCCCTTCCTTCCCTTTCAGTTTCATCTTAATGATTATCTGATGTTCTTAGTTTCAAGTCATAGACTAGCCACAGCTAGTTTGTCTTTATACAGCCCTCGATGAAAAATCATGTAGTATCTTAATGGGGCAATATGTTATTTAACTTAGGCTGAATACTGTACTATGGAAGTTACACCAGGTGCAAAGATCCAAGATGGTAGATTCAATCTTTTTAAGGTGAATTTTAGTAAATTATCCTTGGTCGCTCTCATTTTTTGCTCCTGAGTCTGCTGCCATACTACTATTCAAGAGATGAGATTAAAGTGGAAATAGCTACCTTTTTTCTAAACCTTCAGCTTCCTTCCAAATTTGCTGATTGTTTATCTCCATTTTCGCAAGCATGTGAATTTATAGCCAATTATACTAACAAATGCCAAGTAAAACTATTCTTGCTATATTCTTGCTTCATGATTTTATTTTGAATTATAGTATATGTTTGTCAGACATAAAAGTTCATACCAATAGGTTAGGCTCTCATTTTAGATCATACTGTAATTTTTATCAGAATTGGAAAATTATTTTTCCTAATTTTCTTTTAAAAAATGGTAAGGAAGATGGCATACTGCTTGTTAATCTGTATGACACTAAAATTATTGGTGTAACATATCTTATAGTTTAAGATGTCTCAAGCAGCTTAGGCATTTTTAATTTTTTAAAAAAATTTTAAAAAGATTTTATTTATTTATTTGACAGAAAGAGATCACAAGTAGGCAGAGAGGCAGGCAGGGGGAGAGGGGGAAGCAGGCTCCCCGCTGAGCAGAGAGCCCAATGTGGGGCTCAATCCCAGGACCCTGAGATCATGACCTGAGCTGAAGGCAGAGGCTTAACCCACTGAGCCACCCAGGTGCCCCACAGCTTAGGCATTTTTTTTTCATTATATTCAGTTAGCCAACATGTAGCCATCATAAGTTTTTGTTGTAGTATTCAGCAATTCATTAGTTGCATATAACACCCAGTGCTTATCCCAACAGGTTCTCTCCTTAATACCCAACACCCGGTCACCCCAACCCCCAACCCCTGCAGTCAGGAGTCTCTCATGCTTTATCTCCCTCTCTGATTCCTTCCCATTTAGTTTTCCCTCCCTTTCCTGTGGTCTCCTGCTCTATTCCTATGTTCCTCATATGAGATATACCACCTTACACCAGCTAGAATGGCCAAAATTAACAAGTCGGGAAAAGTGTTGGCAAGGATGTGGAGAAGGGGGAACCTTCTTGCACTATTGGTGGAAATGCAAGCTGGTACAACCACTCTGGAAAATAGTATGAAGGTTCCTCAAGACTTAAAAATAGAGCTACCCTACGACCCAGTGATTGCACTACTAGGTATTTACCCTGAAGCTCAGGCATTTTTGAGAGTCTCTAAGAAAGACTTAACAGAATAGGATAAAACCATTGATTTGTAAAATTAATAACTTAAAAGGATTAGGCTTAGGTGGGGACTTGCAGGTCGATATTCCCACTTGGGTATAAGTCTGACTTATGACTTCTCCATTCCATACGATCACAGACCCAATCCAAAGAATAATGTCATATTTTCATACTTCTACAATATACAGCAACATACAAACTTTTTTCGAAACCTGATTGTGTACTCTTTTTCCTTTACCTTATTCTTAGTTCTTAATTCTTGTATTGAGTGAGACTGGAATGAAGACTGGGGATGACTTTTAGATTGGGTTATATACTCAGAGAACTTCTCCAGGCAGGCACTTTCCTGTGATCCTTTTGGGACTACAGCCCTGTCCACCACAATACTGCCTTATGTGTGCTATAGCCACAGATGTAGCCGCTCTGCTGGACACAGTTCTGTGTAGAGAATTTAATTTTAATTTACATCCTACTTTGGCTAGGTATTTGGTTCTTGTTCTGCTGAAAATCTTTTGAAAGTGTGTGATGGTGTCTATTCTGTTTTAAATGGTCATCATTTTCTTTACATTGCTATCTTCTTATTTAAGGTTTGAATATATTGTTACACTTGTTTACAATGAATAGGTAGAAAAGTTGTCTTGATGATGAAATAGTTCTTTTGCAGTGGTTCTTTTTATTTTTTCTAATAGAAATGAAAACAAGATGCCTTTGTAAACTTCCTGGTGCTATATACTTTGTCTTTTTGCAGTAGACCTCCGAAACCAAAGAATAAAAAGACACTCCTAGGGGTTTGTCTCTTATTCAAAGTGGTCACTGTTGGGTGCTTGGTTGGCTCAGTCCATTAAGCGTCTGCTTTCGGCTCAGGTCATGATCTCAGGGTCCTGGAATCGAGTCCTACAATGGGTTCTCTGCTCCTTGGGGGTCTGTTTCTCCCTCTATGTTCTCTCTTTCTCTCTCTCAAATAAATTAATAAAATCTTCTTTAAAAAAAGTGGTCACCATGAATGAGTTTTTTATATACATACTGTCAAAATTATTTTGAAGTTTCTTTTAGTTATGTGAGAAGTCATTTTTCCATTTGGATTTATTTGGTTCTGAATGAATAAAGATTTGAATATGATGGGTATAGTCTAATGGTTTTTCTGCCTTGATAATGTAGAGTAAATATTATTTTTTTTTTTAAAGATTTTATTTATTTATTTGACACACAGAGAGAGATTACAAGTAGGCAGAGAGACAAGGAGGGGAGAAAGCAGGCTCCCTGCCGAGCAGGGAGCCCGATGCGGGCCTCGATCCCAGGACCCTGAGATCATGACCTGAGCCGAAAGCAGAGGCTTTAACCCACTGAGCCACCCAGGCGCCCTAGAGTAAATATTATTAATCTGTTAGAAATGCTGATTTAGAAATAGGGTGTGTATTTTTTAATTATTATTTTTTAATATTGAGAGAGAGAGAGCGTGCATGAGTTGGGGGAGGAGCAGAAGGAGAGAATCTCAAGCAGATTCATTGCTGAGTGAGGAGCCCAATGGTTTGCTCACCCTCATGACCCGAAATCACGAGTATGAGGCTTATCCAACTGAGTCACCCAGGCATGCCTAGGGTATGTATTTTAATAATGTGTGTGGCTCACACTTTTTATGTATATTGTGGTCTGTAGTATATATTTTATTGATATTGCTCAGAATCTTCAACTACTGGTTGTATGGGAGTGTTTGGCATTTTTAGGCTACAGTTTGACATTAAATTTCAGACAAGTTTCTGTCACCTTAAATAAAGAAATACCTTGTTGAAATTTCTGTAGGACTGTTATTCCTTAAAAAAGTCTGATTTTGGGGTCCCTGGGTGGCTCAGTGGGTTAAGCCTCTGCCTTCGGCTCAGGTAATGATCTCAGCATGATTCCAGGGTCCTGGGATCCAGCCCTGCATCAGGCTCTCTGCTCAGCAGGGAGCCTACTTCCTCCTCTCCCTCTGCCTGCCTCTCTGCCTACTTGTGATCTCTCTCTCTGTGTGTCAAATAAATAAAATCTTTTTTAAAAAAGTCTGAGTTTGGTTTTTTTTACTATCTATCCTGCAACTCTGAAGAATATAAAAAAATATTATAAGAATATAACGGGTATCCCAAATATGCAGAGGTAAATTTCTTAGGCATTATTAGGTACCAAAATGTTTATTTTAGAGAAAATGCTATAGAAATTGGAGAAATGACTTGATGAGAAAGTACCTTGGGGTTAAAAAGAACTTTGAATGCTATATATAGTTCCCTTCTATTTCTGTATTTTTCTTAAAGTCTAAAGATGCAGTATTAGGGAAACATATGCCACTTTAATCAGAACCCTGTGACTGTGGAGAACAGAAGAAAAGTGTTATAGTTTAGGAAATGACTTGGGGAAAGAAAGAAACTCAGCTTGAATAGATAGTGGATGAGAGTATTATTTAAGAAATTAGCCTTATTGGATGAGTTCTTTTTGGGAAGGAGTAGAAGAGAGATGACTTTGTAGGGTGTGGTTTAGTTCTAGAAAGACTAGAAACAAGGACAAATTGGAGGAGTTATTGCCTATATATGAGCAAGAAAGTGCCTTATAAGTAACAAAATTCTCAAAGTGACTTATAAGTAACAATTCTGGCAGCTGTGTAAGGTGTAGTTGATAAACAAAGTCTAAGCTCAGGGTCCTCGGTAGTTCAGTCAGTTACAACAACTACCATCAGCTCAGGTCATGATCCTAGAGTCCCAGGATTGAGTCCTGCACTGGGCTCCCTGCTGAGCAGGGAGTCTGCTTCTCCCTCTGATCCTCCCCTCTCTCGTGCTCTCTCTCTCTCAAATAAGTAAATAATAATCTTTAAAAAAAAGTCTAAGCCTTTATTTACTAGTCCACTATTTGAATTACAATTATTAGGTTTGGTGAGACAGAAAGAAAAGGACTTCCCCAATTTTTATGTTATGTCTGAGCACCTATAATGTGCACAGCACTGTGCTATATACTGTAGTAAGACAAGGTCTCTGTAATCAAGGAGCTCATGATATGAGTGATGTGTATGAACGAACTAACCATGGTATATGGTGAGAAACGTTATGTTAGTTGTATTATCAAAGTGCAGTAGGCAGTTTGGAGGATAGAGTGGTTTATCCCATGGTACAGAGTCTAGAAGGATTCAACCATGATAACTGAAAGACGAGTTTGTTTTCATTAGTACAAGAGAGGGGAGTAGAGAATATTGTTGGCAGAGCAATGTGAGCAATAAGAGCAAAATCAGATAGCATGAAAGAGAGTTGGGGTGGATGAGAGATATTATAGGAGAGAAGACTGGAAATGGTAGATGTGGGCCATGATGGGAAAGACCTTAATCTTAAACTAGCCTGAAGACCTTTTTGTAGTCCATAGGAAGTCATTTGAAAGTTCTTGAGTGGGAGAATAACCTGAGAAATCCGGTTTTTAGAAAAAGAACTGAGACGTATTCTTTAGAAGAGTAGGCTTTAGAATGTAAGGAGGAGAAGAGGAAATCCGAGACCAAATAAGGAGCTATTGTAGTACTGTAAGGATGAAATGAATGAAGAAACAATCTAAAACTAATGAATGAGAAAAGGAACAGATTTAAAAATCATAATTTATTTTCATGTCTACTGAAAAGATACTTTTTTAAATCCTTAATCAACCGAGAGACAAGCAATTACCAGCCTCTTTAAAATAACATTTTTTTTCCTTTTTGCTTACGTAAATTTTCAAACTTACTAACATGAAGATAAAATACTAAAAATTAACCTCTATTTGTTTATTATAATGCCTCAACGATTCTTTTTCTTTTGCTGTAAAAAGTTGATAGGTGTTATCTTTATTATTGTTATTATAATTATTAATATTTTCGCCAAGGGTACAGATCTGTGAATCATTAGGCTTACACCTTTCACTCACCATAGCACAAACCCTCCCCAATGTCCATAACCATCCACCCTATCCCTACCCTCCCACCCCACAATAACCCTCAGTTTGTTTCATGAGATTAAGAGTCTCTATGGTTTCTCTCCTTCCTGATCCCATCTTGTTTCATTTTTTCCCTCCCTAACCCCCACGACCCCCACCCTGCCCCTCAAATTCCTCATATCAGAGAGATCATATGATAATTGACTTTCTTTGATTGACTTATTTCGCTTAGCATAATACCCTCTAGTACCATCCACATCGTTGCAAACAGTATGTGTGTATATATATATACACACATACCACATCTTCTTCNATACCACATCTTCTTTATCCATTCATCTGTTGATGGACATCTAGGTTCTTTCCATAGTTTGCCTATTGTGGACATTGCTGCTATAAACATTGGGATGCATGTGCCCTTGACAATCACTACATTTGTATCCTTAGGGTAAATACCTAGTAGTGCGATTGCTGGCTTGTAGGGTAGCTCTAGTTTCAACTTTTTGAGGAACCGNAGCTCCATTTTCAACTTTTTGAGGAATCTCCATACTGTTTTCCAGAGTGGCTGCACCAGTTTGCATTCCCACCAACAGTGTAGGAGGGTTCCCCTTTCTCCGCAACCTCGCCAACATCTGTCATTTCCTGACTTGTTAATTTTAGCCATTCTGACTGGTGTGAGGTAGTATCTCACTGTGGTTTTAATTTGTAGTTCTCTGATGCCGAGTGATGTTGAGCACTTTCTCATGTGTCTGTTGGCCATTTGGATGTCTTCTTTGGAGAAATGTCTGTTCATGTCTTCTGCCCATTTCTTGACTGGGTTATTTGTTTTATGGGTGTTGAGTTTGAGAAGCTCTTTATAGATTTTGGATACTAGCCCTTTATCTGATATGTCATTTGCAAATATCTTCTCCCATTCTGTCAGTTGTCTTTTGGTTTTGTTGACTGTTTCCTTTGCTGTGCAAAAGCTTTTAATCTTGATGAAGTCCCAATAGTTCATTTTTGCCCTTGCTTCCCTTGCCTTTGGTGATATTCCTAGGAAGAAGTTGCTGTGGTCGAGGTTGAAGAGGTCGCTGCCTGTGTTCTTTTCAAGGATTTTGATAGACTCCTTCCTCACATTAGGTCTTTCATCCATTTTGAGTCTATTTTTGTGTGTGGTGTAAGGAAATGATCCAGTTTCATTTTTCTGCATGTGGCTGNTTCTGCATGTGGCTGACCAGTTTTCCCAACACCATTTGTTGAAGAGACTGTCTTTTTCCCACTGGACATTCTTTCCTGCTTTGTCGAAGATTAGTTGACCATAGAGTTGAGGGTCCATTTCTGGGTTCTCTATTCTGTTCCACTGATCTATATGTCTGTTTTTGANGTTCTCTATTCTGTTCCACTGGTCTATGTGTCTGTTTTTGTGCCAGTACCATACTGTCTTGATGATGACGGCTTTGTAATAGAGCTTGAAATCTGGAATTGTGATGCCGCCAACTTTGCTTTTTTTTTTCAACATTCCTTTGGCTATTCGGGGTCTTTTCTGGTTCCATATAAATTTTAGGATTAGTCATTCCATTTCTTTGAAATAAATTGCTGGTATTTTGATGGCAGTTGCATTAAATGTGTAGATTGCTCTAGGTAGTAGACATTTCACAATATTTGTTCTTCCAATCCATGAGCATGGAATGTTTTTCCACTTCTTTTTTGTATCTTCCTCAATTTCTTTCATGAGTACTTTATAGTTTTCTGAGTACAGATAATTTGCCTGTTTGGTTAGGTTTATTCCTAGGTATCTTATGGTTTTGGGTGCAATTGTAAATGGGATTGACTCTTTAATTTCTCTTTCTTCTGTTTTGTTGTTGGTATATAGAAATGCAACTGATTTCTGTGCATTGATTTTATATCCTGACACTTGACTGAATTCCTGTATGAGTGCTAGCAGTTTTGGAGTGGAGTCCTTTGGGTTTTCCACATAAAGTATCATATCATCTGCAAAGAGTGAGAGTTTGACCTCTTCCTTGCCGATTTGGATGCCTTTTATTTCTTTTTGTTGTCTGATTGCTGAGGCTAGGACTTCTAGTATTATGTTGAATAGCAGTGGTGATAGTGGACAGCCTTGCCGTGTTCCTGACTTTAGGGGAAAAGCTCTCAGTTTTTCTCCATTGAGAATGATATTCGCTGTGGGGTTTTCATAGATGCCTTTGATGATATTGAGGTATGTACTCANTTTCGTAGATGGCTTTGATGATATTGAGGTATGTACCCTCTATGCCTACACTATGAAGAGTTTTGATCAAGAAAGCGTGCTGTACTTTGTCAAATGCTTTTTCAGCATCTATTGAGAGGATCATTTGGGTCTTCTTCATTCTTTTATTAATGTCTTGTATCACATTGATTGATTTGCGAATGTTAAACCAACCTTGCCATCCCAGGAATAAATCCCACTTGGTCATGGTGAATAATCCTTTTAATGTGCTTTTGGATCTATTGGCTAGTATTTTGTTGAGGACTTTTGCATCTGAGTTCATCAAAGATATAGGTCTGTAATTCTCCTTCTTGATGGGGTCTTTGCCTGGTTTGGGGATCAAGGTAATGCTGGCCTCATAAAAGGAGTTTGGAAGTTTTCCTTCCAATTCTATTTTTTGGAACAGTTTCAGGAGAATAGGTATTAATTCTTCTTTAAATGTTTGGTAGAATTCCCCTGGGAAGCCGTCTGGCCCTGGGCTCTTGTTCGTTGGGAGATTTTTGATGACTGCTTCAATCTCCTTACTGGTGATGGGTCTATTCAGGTCTTCAGTTTCTTCCTGGTTCAGTTTTGGTAGTTTATATTTCTCTAAGAATGCATCCATTTCTTCCAGATTGTCAAATTTGCTGGTGTAGAGTTGCTCATAATATGTTCTTAGAATTGTTTGTATTTCTTTGGTGTTGGTTGTGATCTCTCCTCTTTCATTCATGATTTTATTAATTTGAGTCCTTTCTCTTTTCTTTTGGATAAGTCTGGCCAGGGGTTTATCAATCTTATTAATTCTTTCAAAGAACCAGCTCCTAGTTTCGTTGATTTGTTCTACTGTCCTTTTGGTTTCTATTTCATTGATTTCTGCTCTGATCTTTATGTTTTTCTTCTCCTGCTGGGTGTAGGCTTTCTTTGCTGTTCTTTCTCCAGCTCCTTTAGGTGTAGGGTTAGGTCGTGCACCTGAGTGTTTTCTTGTTTCCTGAGAAACACTTGGATTGCANGAGAAAGGCTTGTATTGCTATATACTTTCCTCTTAGGACTGCTTTTGCTGTGTCCCAAAGATTTTGAACAGTTGTGTTTTCATTTTCATTTGGTTCCATGAATTTTTTAAATTCTTCTTTCATTTCCCGATTATACCCATTCATTCTCTAGTAGGATGTTCTTTAGCCTGATGTATTTGAGGTCTTTCCAACTTTCCTCTTGTGGTTGAGTTCTAGTTTCAGAGCATTATGGTCTGAAAATATGCAGGGAATGATCCCAAACTTTTGGTACCAGTTGAGACTTGATTTGTGACCCAGAATATGGTCTATTCTGGAGATTGTTCCATGTGACTAGAGAAGAATGTGTATTCTGTTGTTTTGGGATGGAATGTTCTGAATATATCTATAATGTCCAACCGGTCCAGGGTGTCAGTTAAAGCCTTTATTTCCTTGTTGATCTTTTGCTTCAATGATCTGTCCATTTCAGTAAGGGGGGGGTGTTAAAGTCCTCTAATAATATTGTATTATTGTCAATGTGTTTGTTTGATTTTGTTATTAATTGGTTTATATAATTATCTGCTCCCATGTTAGGGGCATAGATATTTAAAATTGTTACATCTACTTGTTGGACAGATC
>LNAC01000770.1:650884-711914 GCA_002007465.1 Ailurus styani
AAATCTAATTTATCTGATATAAGGATTGCCACTCCAGCTTTCTTTTGCTGTCCATTGGCATGGTAAATTGTTTTCCACCCCCTCACTTTAAATCTGGAGGTGTCTTTGCATGTAAGATGAGTTTCTTGTAGACAGCATATCGATGGGTCTTGTTTTTTTATCCATTCTGATACCCTGTGTCTTTTAGTTGGGGCATTTAGTCCATTTACATTCAGAGTAACTATTGAGAGAGAAGCATTTAGAGCCATTGTATTGCCTGTAAGGTGACTGTTACTGTATATTGTGTTTCTTCCTTTCTGGTCTATGTTTCTTTTAGGCTCTCTTTGCTTAGAGGACCCCTTTCAATATTTCCTGTAGGGCTGGCTTGGTGTTTGCAAATTCCTTGAGTTTTTGTTTGTCCTGGAAGCTTTTTATCTCTCCTTCTATTTTCAATGACAGCCTAGCTGGATATAGTATTCTTGGCTGCATATTTTTCTCATTTAGCGCTCTGAATATATCATGCCAGTTCTTTCTGGCCTGCCAGGTCTCTGTGGATAGGTCTGCTGTCAGTCTAATACTTCTACCATTTTATGTTATAGACCTCTTGTCCCAAGCTGCTTTCAGGATTTTCTCTTTGTCACTAAGACTTGTAATTTTACTATTAGATGATGGGGTGTGGACCTCTTTTTATTGATTTTGATGGGGGTTCTCTGTGCCTCCTGCATTTTGATGCTTGTTCTCTTCCAGTTAGGGAAATTCTGTACTAGAATTTGCTCCAGTATATCTTCTGCCACCCCTTCTTCTTCTGAGATCCCAATTGTTCTAATATTGTTTCATCTTATGGTATCACTTATCTTTCGAATTCTCCCCTCATGGTCCAATAGTTGTCTCTATTTTCCTCAGCTTCTTTATTCTCTGTCATTTGGTCTTCTAAATCACTGATTCTCTCTTCTGCCTCATTTATCCTAGCAGTAAGAGCCTCCATTTTTCATTTCACCTCATTAATAGCTTTTTTGATTTCAGCTTGGTTAGATTTTAGTTCTTTTATTTCTCCAGAAAGGGTTTTCATTTCTCTAGAGAGGGATTCTCTATTATCTTCCATGCTTTTTTTTCCAGCCCAGCCAGCGCCTTGATAATCGTCATTCTTAACTCTCGTTCTGTCATATTACTAATGTCCTCATTGATTAGGTCCCTAGCTGTTGTTACTGCCTCTTTTCCTTTTTTTTTTTTGGTGTTTATTTTTTTCCGCCTTGCCATTTTATGCAGATAAGAATAGATGGATGAAAGAACAAAATACTAAAGGGTAGCAATGACCCCAGAGAAATATACACTAACCTAATCAGAAGAGACCTGAAACTGGGGAAGTAGAAAGAGGGAAAAAACCAAAAACCAAACCAAACCAAAACAAAAGAAACAAAAACCAAAACCAAAAACAAAAACATAAAATTTAAAAAACCATATATCTATATTATCTATTTCTATATCTATCTCTGACTCTATCTTTATCTCTATCTCTATGTCTATCTCTATCTCTATCTCTAACTCTATCTCTACCTATTAGACTGGTAAATTGAACAGGTCCTATGTGTATACAAAAAATATGGTCAAATACAATGCAGGGATAAAATATGACTATAACAATGAAAATTAAAAAGATTAAAAAGTGTTGATAAATATAATGGTTAAAAATGTTAAAATAGGAAAGAGGAAAAAATTTAAAAGAAAAGATTAAGAAAAAAATTCAAAGAATTTAACTTTGAATGACTAAAGGATCATTGGGAAAAAGCCATCAATTCTCTGCATTGCTTTCCCCTAGCTCTGGAGTTCCACAATTCTCAGCCATCTGTGAACTTGGCTTTGACTGGATTTTCTTGCTGATCTTCTGGGGGAGGGGCCTGTTGCTGAGATTCTCAAGTGTCTTTGCCCAAGGCGGAATTGCACTGCCCTCGCCTGGAGCCAGGCTACATAATCAGCTCGGGTTCCCTCTCGGAAGCTTTTGTTACCTGAACGCTTTCGTACAGCTTTGGAGGATGGGACTGGAAATGGCGGCCTCCCACTCTCTGACCCAGAGGAGCTGAGAGCTCGAGGCCTCACTCCTCAGTGTGCCCTCAGCGAAAAGCAGTCAGACCCTCCTGTCTACCTTGTCTCCAGTCACACTCTGAGCTCACCCAGCCTGTGACCAAGGATTTCTATCTCTGGCATGTGGCCCCATTTAGAATCTCCAAACCCGGCAAATTCCTGCAGCTGGTCCCGTGCCACTCCTCCCACTGGAGGAAGGAGGGGTCTCTCTGGGTCTGCTTCCCATGGGGTCCCCACTATTAGAACAGTGGCCCAACTGTGCTTTGGATCATGGCCCAAGGTAACACCAAGCTGAGAGACACCTTCTCAGATTGGCTCCGGCTCTCCTGTCAGCTTCTCTCTAATACTTGGGAGCTCTGTTGCGCTCAGACACCTTGGTCTTTTTGTGTCCCCATGGGTCCTGAGCGCACTGTCCCCACGAGGGCTTCACCCCCCACTTGGCCTCTGGGGCGACGTCCCTCAGTGGAGCAGACTTCTAAATCTTCCAATTTTGTGTTCCCCCACTGCTCTCTCACTTGCCGGGAGCCGGCCCCTTCCCCCAGAATCTATCTTCCCGTTGCTTCAGATTCACTTCTCTGCACGTCCTACCTTCTGGAAAGTGGTCATTTTTCTGTTCCTAGAATTGCTGCTCTTCTTCTCTTCAATCTCCTGTAGAATTTGTAGGTGTTCAGAATAGTTTGATAGCTATCTGGGTGAATTTCTGGGACCTTATGATAATCGGTCTTCTTCACCATCTTGGTCCTCCTTCCTGGTACAAGTTTTTTATAAATTCAGATTTGTGACACTAAACCAATTAGTAAAAAAAAATGAAGCAGTTTTAATGAACATGGGAAATTGAAATTGGTAATATGGAGGATTGCTGTAATCTTATCCTAATATGCAGTTTATTTGGGTGTTTTTATTTTATATATCAAATTCTTTTAAAATTTAAATTCAATAGCCAACATGTAGTATATCATTACTTTTTGATGTAATGTTCAATGATTTATTAGTTGTGTATAACACCCAGTGCTCTTCACATCATGTGCCCTCCTTAATGCCCATCACCCAATTACCCCATCCCCCACCCCCCTAATGTAACTCTCAGTTTGTTTCCCAGTGTCCAGCATCACTCATGGTTTTTCTCCCTCTCTAATTTCTTCCCATTCAGTTTTCCCTCCCTTCCCCAATTGTCCTCTGTGCTATTCCTTCTGTTAAACATATGTGTGAAATCATATGATAATTGTCTTTGTCTGCTTGACTTATTTCACTTAGCATATTACTCTCCATTCCATCCATGTCAGTGCAAATGAAAGGTATTCATCTTTTCTGATGGCTGAGTAATATTCCATTGTATATGTGAACCACATCTTCTTTATCCATTCATCTGTTGAAGGACATCTCAGCTCCTTCCACGGGTTGGCTATTGTGGACATGCTGCTGAGAACATTGGGGTACATATGGCCTTTCTTTTCACTACATCTATATCTTTGGAGTAAATACCCAGTAGTGCAATTGCAGGGTCATAGGGTAGCTCTATTTTTAATGTCTTGAGGAACCTCCATGCTCTTTTCCAGAGTGCCTGCACCAGCTTGCATTCCCACAACAATGTAAGAGGTTTCCCCTTTCTCCACATCCTTGCAACATTTGTTGTTTCCTGTCTTGTTAATTTTTGCCATTCTAACTGGTGGAAGGTGGTATATCATTGTGGTTTTGATTTGCATTTCCCTGATAGCTAATGATGCTGAATATTTTTGCACGTGTCTGTAAGCCATTTGTATGTCTTCTTTGGAGAAGTATCTGTTCATGTCTTCTGCCCATTTCTTAACTGGATTATTCGTTTTCTGGGTGTTGAGTTTGAAAAGTTCATTATAGATCTTGGATACCAGCCCTGTAACTGACCTGTCATTTACAAATATCTTCTCCCATTAAGTGGGTTGTCTCTTAGTTTTATTAACTGTTTTCTTTTCCATGCAGGATATTTTATCTTAATGAAGTCACAATAGTTCATTTTTGCTTTTGTTTCCCTTGCCTTTAGAGACATGTCTTGAAAGAATTTACTGAGGCTGATGTTGAAGAGATTATTGCCTATGTTCTCCTCTAGGATTTTGATGGATTCCTGTCTCACATTGAGGTCTTTCATCCATTTTGAGTTTATCTTTGGGTATGGTATAAGAGAATGGTCCGTTTTCATTCTTCTGCAGCTGGCTGTCCAATTTTCCCAGCACCATTTATTGAAGAGACTGTCTTCTTTCCATTGGATATTCTTTCCTGCTTTGTCAGAGATTAGTTGACCATAGAGTTGAGGATTCATTTCTGGGCTCTCCATTCTGTTCCATTGATCTATGTGCCTGTTTTTGTGCCAATACTATGCTGTCTTGATGTATACAACTTTGTAATATGGCCTAAAGTCAGGCATTGTGATGCCCCCAGTTTTGGTTTTCTGTTTCAACATTCCCCTGGCAATTCAGGATCTTTTTTCTGATTCCACACAAATTTTAGGATTACTTGTTCCAGCTCTGTGAAAAGTGTCAATGGTATTTTGATCAGGATTGAATTGAATGTGTAGATTGCTCTGGGCAGTGAAGGCATTTTAACAATGTTTATTCTTCCTATCCATTAGAATGGAATGTTTTTCCATCTCTTTTAGTCTTCCTCAATTTATTTCATCAGTGTTCTGTAGTTTTGAGAGTACAGATCCTTTACCTCTTTGGTTAGGTTTATTCCTAGGCATCTTACGGTTTTTGGTGCTGTTGTAAATGGGGTTGTAAATGTAAATGGAATTGGTGCTAATGTACATGGGATCAAGTCCTTAATTTCTCTTTCTTCAGTAACAGTGTTAGTGTATAGAAATACAACTGATTTCTGTGCATTGATTTTTGTATCCTGCCATGTTGCTGAATTGCTGTATGAGTTTTAGTAATTTGGGGCTGGAGTCTTTTGGATTTTCCACATTAAGTATCGTGTCATATGCAAAGAGAGAGTTTGACTTCTTTGCCAATTTGAATGCCTTTCTTTCTTTTTTCTTTTCTCTTCTTTTCTTTCAATTTGTTGTTGGTGGTGTTCTCTGATTGCTGAAGTGAGGATTTCTAGTACTATGTTGAACACCACTCTGTGGTGAGAGTGGGTATACCTGTTGTGTTACTGTTCTTAAGAGAAACGCTCTCAGTTTTTTCCCACTGAGAATGATATTCACTGGGGTTTTCACAGACAGCTTTTATAATATTGAGGCCTGTTCCCTCTATCCCTATACTGTGAAGAGTTTTAATCAAGAAAGATATTGTATTTTGTCGAGTGCTTTTTCCGCATCAATTGAGAGGATCATATGGTTCTTGTCTTTTCTTTTATTAATGTGCTCTGTCATGTTGATTGATTTCTGCATGTTGAATCACCCTTGCATCCCAGGAATAAATCCTACTTGGTCATGGTAGATAATCATTTTAATGTACTGTTGGGTCCTATTGGCTAAGATCTTGTTAAGTATTTTGGCACCCATGTTCATCAGGGATATTGGTCTGTAATTCTCCTTTTTGATGGGCTCTCTGTCTGGTTTTGGGATCTAGGTAATGCTGGCCTCATAGAATGAGTTTGGAGGCTTTTCTTCTATTTCTATGTTTTGAAATAGCTTCAGTAAAATAGGTATTATTTCTTCTTTAAATGTTTGGTAGAATTCCCCTGGGAAACCATCTGACCCTGGATTCTTGTTTTTTGGGGAGGTTTTGATGACTGCTTCAATTTCATTACTGGTTATTGATCTATTCAGATTGTCTATTTCTTTGTGTTTCAGTCTTGGTAGTTTATAAGCTTCAAGGAGGACATCCATTTCTTCCAGGTTGCTTATTTTGTTGGCATATAGTTGCTGGTAATAATTTCTAATAATTGTTTCTATTTCCTTGGTGTTAGTCATGATCTCTTCCCTTTCATTCATGATTTTATTGATTCGGGTCCTTTCCCTTTTCTTTTGGATAAGTCTAGCCAGGAGTTTATCGATCTTATTAATTCTTTCAAAGAAGGATCTTCTAGTTTCATTTATCTGTTCTACTGTTTTTCTGGTTTCTATTTCATTGATCTCTAATTTTTATTATTTCTCTTCCGCTTGGTGTGGGCTTTATTTGTTCTTTCTCCATGTCTCCATATCTCTTTAGGTGTAAGGTTAGCTTGTGCATTTGGGATTTTTCTACCTTTTTGCGAGTGGCTTGGGTGGGTATGTGTTTCCCCCTTAGGACCGCCTTTGCAGTACCCCATAGGTTTTGGACCAATATGTTTTCATTCTCATTAGTTTCAACGAATTTTTAAAATTCTTCTTTAATTTCCTGATTGACCCAATCATTCTTTAGCAAGATGCTCTTTAACTTCCAAGTGTTGGAATTCCTTCCAGATTTTTTCTTGTAATTGAGTTCCAGTTTCAAGGCATTATGGTCTGAGAATATGCAGGGAATGATCTCAAACTATTGGTATTGGTTGAGACCTGATTTGTTACACACTATGTGGTCTCTTCTGGAGAAAGTTCCATGTGTGCTCGAGCAGAATGAGTATTCCGTTGTTTTAGGATGGAATGTTCTGTATATATCTACAAAGTCCATCTGGTCCAATGTGTCATTCAAAACTCTTGCTTCTTTGTTGATTGTCTCTAGATGATCTATCTATTGTTGAGAGTGGAGTGTTGAGCTCTCCTATTATTAATGTATTATTATCAATATTATCAATATGTATTATTATCAATAATGTAACATTATCAACATATAAATGTATATTATCATTATCAAATGTATTATTATCAATACGTTTCTTTATTTTGGTTATTAACTGGTTTATATAATTGGCTGCTCCCACATTGGGGGCATAGATATTTACAATTGTTAGATCTTCTTGTTGGATAGACCCTTTAAGTATGATAGAGTGTCCCTCTATGACTCTTATTACACTCTTTGGTTTAAAATCTAATTTGTCTGATATGAGGATTGTGGCCCCAGCTTTCTTTTGAGGTCCATTAATGTGGCAGATGGTTCTCCATTCCCTCACTTTCAATCTGGAGGTATCTTTAGGTTCAAAATGAATCTCTTGAAGACAGCATATAGAAGGGTCCTGTTTTTTTTTTAATCCAATCTGCAACCCTGTTTCTTTTGATGGGAGCTAGCCCATGTACATTTAGAGTGACTGTTGAAAGATATGAATTTAGTGCCATTGTATTGCCTGCAATGTCCCTGTTTCTATAGATTTTCTGTTTCTTTCTGGTCTATGTGAGTCTTGGGGTCTTTCTTCGCTTACAGAATCCCCCTTAATATTTCTTGCAGGGTTGGCTTAGTGTCACATATTTTTTCTGTTTCTGCCTGTCCTGAAAGCTGTTTATCTTTCCATTAATTCTGAATGACAGCCTTGGTGGATAAAATATTCTTGGCTGCATGTTCTTTTCACTTAGTACCTTGAATATGTCTTGCCAGCCCTTTCTGGTATGCCAGGTTTCTGTGGACAGGTCTAATGTTATTCTGATATCCTCCCTCCATATGTAAAGAAACTCCTCTCCCTGGCTATTCTCAGGATTGTTTCCTTGGCTGTAATTTGCAAGCTTCACTATTAAATATAGGTTGTTGATCTATTCTTATTGATTTTGGGAGGGGTCCTCTCTGCCTCTTGGATTCAAATCTTGTTTCCTTCCCCCGATTAGGGAAGTTCTCAGCCATGATTTGCTCAGATATGCCTTCTCGCCCTTTCTCTCTCTCCACCCCAAGGATCCAAATAATTCTAACATTGGAAAGTTTCATGGCATCCTTAACTTCTGCAATCCTTTTCTCATGTGTTACTAGCAGCCTATCTCTTGTTTTTCTCTACTTCTTTCTTTTCCATCATCTTGTCTTTTAGATCACTAATTTGTTCATCTGCCTCATTTATCCTAGCCTTCCTTTACCCTGGCTGTTAGAGTATCCAGTTGAGACCGCATCTCATTCATAGCATTTTTAAGGTCAGCCTGATTAGATCTCACTTCTGCCATTAGAGATTCTATATTGTCACTCTTCTTTCAACTCTTCTATACTCTATATTGTCACTTTTCTTTCTTCTATATTGTCATACTTCTTTCAAGCCTTGCTATTTGACTTCATGATTGCTATCCTGAATTCTATCTCTGACATTTTGCTTCTATCCATAACCTCCTGAGACCACAGCATTCTACCTAGAATTCTGCCTTTTCATTTCCAGACCCTCTTTCAGAGAGGGTGTCGCTCCCTAGTGCAGATTTCTAAGGGTTACACTTTTGTACTCTAGTGTTATATCACTTTCCAAGTGCCAGCCTATGGAGGCTCCCTCCCCCTTCTGTTTATCATCCAGTAGCTCCCCACAGATTCATGACTCCACTATTCCTACCTTGCAATAGGCAGTGCTTTTTTGTTTGTAGAGATTCACCTACATATTCTTACATCTCCGGCTGACTTCGTGGGTTAAGGATGATTTGGTAGCTACTCAGCTAAATTCAGGGGACCAGTTGAAATGGGGTCCCCTATCCTCTGCCATCTTGCCTCTTCTCCCCCAGTCTAGAAACTTTAAAAATTACAAAAGTGAAACCTGGCTTTCTTGGTTAGTAGGACATATGGCTGTTGATGTTGGGGTCATAAGTTTGAGCCCCACAGCAGGCATAGAGTTTGCATAGAAAAACAAAACAGAAAAAAAAAGTATTGATGAATGACCAAGGCAATTAGGCTCTAACAGTTGAACTTGGTGGTGGTGGGATGTTGGATACTCTCGCCTGATCATTCAGCCACTGTGCCCTGTTCACTCAGATGGTGCCAATGCTTCTCAGCCAACCAGGTTCTCCCTCTAGGAACTCAGGGTCTAGAGGGGAAGGTGGACAAACATGAAACAAAAGTGTGGATGAAAAGAGCAATTGCTCCATAGGAAAAGACGAAGGGACTTCAACTGGGTCCTGAGCTCCACCAGGTGAGGGGTCTGACAAGGCTGTGCTGAGGCAACATTGAGAATTCCTGTGTCAGGAAAAAGACACAGCCCTGAACAAATCTGAGTATATTTAGCTTGGCAGAGGGAACCATGGTGCAGAGGATTGGAGGTAGAACTTGATTTTGCCAGAGTTGAGGCTAGAAAGGAGGCCAGGGTGATTGGAGGAAGCTGAAGAGGGGAGCAGAGAGGAAGGGGAGGAAGGGCAGGGCCTAGGGCAGGTGGACAGTATCAGTACCCTGCTCCCAGTAATGTGTGACTGCATTTCCCAACACTCAGAGGCTGAACCCACAAACACTGTCTCACAGTCTCAGGGGATCAGGAAACCAGCTCAGCTGGGTGCTTCTGCTAGAGCCTCTCAGTAGGTCGGAGCTCTTGATGACGACAAGGCAGGACCTGCTTCACTGAGAACCTGAGCTCACTTAGGCATGTTGGCAGGATTCAGTCCATCTTGAAGTCCTGAGTTCTTCTGTCTGCTGTGGGCCCTCTGTGCTAGGTCACGTGCACATGTCTGTGTCATGGTTCAACACAGAGCCTTGTTCCCCCATGTGGGGATCTGAGAGAGAACACAGATCAGAGTCAGCATGGGGCTGGGCACTGAGCTTTCATAACTAAATCTCAGAAGGGGCTTTCGGTCATGTTGCCATGTTCTGTGGAATGGAAGTGAATCACTAAGTCCAGACCACACTCCAGGGGATGGGGATACACAAGGATGTGTAAACAGGATATGGGATTTAGGGAACCACTGAGAGGGGAAGGTGAGGACCTCTGCAGGGTCTTGCCCAGAATCACAGACTGGTAAGAAGCCTGAACCAGGAATTGAACCCACCTCTTTGAGTGTCCTCAATGTTGTGTCCCTGGATGCACCTAGCCATTCACTGGGTGCTCTGGAAAAAGTTGTGTTGAAGGAAGTGGCTACAGACATGGACCAATGAACCACCAAGATGTCTTATTCTTTTTAAGATTGTGGACCCTCTTGTCCCACCTCTTGCCATCAGTCACTAATATGTTGGGGTTTCAGTCTGCACTCCGACTCCCAACCTTCCTGGTGGCTACAGCACTGACTCATGTATCCTCTGTTTCACTTCAGGGTAAAAATGGCTCAAGCAGGAAGAGGAATGAGACCTGCGTGCTCAGGACCAACCGTACCAACCTGATAGAGACCCAATTAGAACACCTGGTGCCTGCATTCCTAGAAAGAGACCTCAGCTATGTTTGCTTGTCCTTGGGCACATACAGAGCCTTTGTCACCACCCACAAAGTTCTGGACCTCCTGTTTGCACGGTGAGCACCCTACCCCTAACTTCCCACTGGGATTTGGCCACCACCTGGTTGTGAGTCTTGGGAATGTCCCCAAACTTCCCTAAGCCTTGCTTCTCTGACTTGGGCAGAGTTATAGGGACACAGTGGGGTCTGGTAGGGAATGTACTCTTGGGTGATTGGGCCTGTGGAAAGGTCTGCTAGAGGGACTGTGGTCATGCTCATTTATCATTTTCATGCTTCTCATGATGAAGCCTCTGCCCCATCCCTCACTATCACTATGGTCTTGAGCTGGGATGTTTTGCCCTTTGAAAGGGAGATCTGAGAATTCATCTGAGGTCTGTGTCTTGGGTGAAATCACAGAAGGAGTCCACAGGATTGAGCAGGGGGCCGCAGACCCGCTCAGACATCTGTGATGGGCTGGTTAGGCCCTTTCATTCATCCAGCATTCAGGAAGCCCCACTCAGTGCAGGTGCTTCTCTAGGAGCTGATTGTGATCCCTGCACGGAATAGACAGCACCCCAGGGCTCCAGACTAGACGGGGTCAGGCAGTGACACTGGATATGATGAGAGGTAGCGTCCACAGGACATTTCATATGATGCCCCCTGGTCTCCTCTAGATGCGGGTGCATTGTTCCCGCTATGACCAGGTCGGCAGAGCCCAGGAGCAGCAGAACATGTGAGTGAGCTTTGGCTGATCCAGGAGGGCCTTCCTTTTCCACCAGGGCAAGGAGAGGACTGTGAGTTGGAGGGGCTTCTGGAACCTCATCCCACACATCTATGATTCCTGTTTTAGGATAAAGGTTGGAGAGCTTCTCTTGGAAAAAAGAGAAGGGGTCCTGGGGAGCTGTGGATGGGGTGTGGGCACTGTGGGAGAGCAGAGTGGGCTGGAGAACAGCTTTAGCCCCTAAGGGAGTCATTCCCCACCCCTGCCGCCTACCAGCCCTGACTCTGTCCCAATCCTGGGACGCAGAACAGAAGGTGTGGGAACCATCACAATCAGCAATCTGTTGGAACTTGGACAATGGGTGTTCAGGGGGTGCTCAGGAGACCCAGTTAGAGCTCAGAGAGCAGACATCTCACACCCTGTACGAGATTAGTGTCAGTAGAACGAGACCCACTCATGGCACCAAGTGAATGAGGCAGCTCATAGGGAGAGGAGGTAACAATTGAGGTATTGGGAAGGTCCAGGGAAGGCCTGGCTAGAGGCAGAGTCCCTTTGTTCCCTCCTTGGTTGGATCTTCAGAGCAGTGGTGTGTGTACTGAGGGCCATCAACTAGTCAGACACCACCCCTCCCTGGTCACATGCAGTTGAATTTGAGTGGCAAGTGCATAAGGAGAAAGACCAAGGAGTGTGTCCAGCACCCCCAAGAAGGACAGCAATGGTCACACCATTGATCAAGGACTCCCACTCACAGAGGCTTTTTGCCAGCCTGTCCTCTGTGACCAGGCCTGTCTTAGGCAGGACTGAGATCACAGGTGGACAAGGAGTACGACTGGTCTCTGACAGGAGCTAGAGGCCCAGAGGCCTAGGCTCCCACAGGGGTCCCCTGAGACATTGGTTTGGGAGGGTGCCTTGTTTTATGACTCCTCTGCCTATCTATCTATCTATCCCCAGGGCCGTCTCCTCCATCTTGAGCACATGGCTGGAACTATATCCTGAGTATATTTTCCACCCCCAGGATTTCCAGCCTGAAGATGTTGCTGGCATACATAGGGCTAAATATGCCAGGCTTAGTCCTGGAGCACCGTGCCCAGCTTCTGCTCTCACAGCTGCAACACTTTGAGCCCTCAGAACCTGTAACTGGGGACGAGGAGGCCTGGGGTGACTGATGTGGGTCTGTGGAGGGGACAGCGTGGGCCTCACTGAGCAATCCTCCATAGGGTGCAGTTGGACTGAGAGCAGTGAGTCGTCTTAGATCCATGTCCCCATGGGATTTAGTCAGGGAGACCTCCAAGGGATTGATTTTTGGTCGCAGACAACATTGAGTGATGGACATTTCCCTTTATTTAGAAGGGACATGGGACATCAATCATGCTGATTATACTTTCTCTTCTTGGAGCTATAGCACCTGCCCCACAGCAAGATCCCAAACCACCTCAGGAACTCACCCCAGCTCCCACTGTTTCACTGGCTGTAGCTACAGAGCCTGAGCTGGCTGAACCCATCCCTGCTGCTGGATCTCAGCAGTCAGGAAGAGCAATGATGCCACCTTCCATGTCGGGGCCAGTGCAGGTGGTAGTCACTGCTCTAATTCACTCTCAGGAGCTGGAAGGGGCACCTCCACATTTGACAACTCTGGATCAGGAGCTGGATCCAGCCCCAGCTATTTTGGTTGCTGAAGGTTGACCTACCACCTGCCTCAGTGGAGCAACCAGCCTCAGCCCCCAAGCAGCAGCTCATGCTGGCTCCAGCCCCAAAGGATGCCTTCCCCTCCCCTGTCATTTCACTGTGTGTAATTTTTGTGTTTTTTATAAACCTGTATAAAAGCTTGACATTTTGTTCTATAAATAAACTGTAAGTTGAGTTAAAACTTTACTGCGGTCCTTTTAAATTGTACATCACGGTGCTGTTAGGTACATTCAGAGTGTTGCACAACCATTTACTTCTAGAACAATTCCATCACAGAGACACCTGTGCTACTGATCACTCACTGCGCATTCCCTCAGCCCAGTCCCTCAAAACACTGCTATTCCCTCTGTGTCTGGTACTTTACCTCATCTGGGATTTTCATGTGCCTGGAATCCTACAGTATGGTCTTCTATGTCTGTGTACAGAACAGAAGAGTGATTCATAGTTCTTTCTAAATTATTATAAAAATAACATTTTTATTACAAGCAAGTATCCTGATAGACCAAAGATCATAGGAAGCCCCAAAATGAACTCTTTTCATTATCTGGGCTAGGATTCCCTTTTATAAGGATGCCTCAAAAGGCAAAACCATAAGAGAAATATCTAGGTCCATGAGACACCTTAAATTCTTTCATTTTCCTAGATAGACCATGTATATCTTCTTCTAAGGTTCATATTATAAAAATATTAAAATTAGTGACTGTAGAACCTTAGGGAAGGTCACTTGTAGGGAATTGTCAATAGATCCCAGCGAATTTGTAGAATAAATAATCCTTGAAGCAATTTCCTAAGATTATGAAGGAAGTCCTAAAGTATGTTACCTTGCATCTTCTGTGGAGCAGTGTCCTTGTTAAGGGCACACACCACTCTCTGGTGGCCACAGGAGACATTGCAGGAGAACTGCAGGGCCCCCATCTGCCAAACAAGCCACCTTCAACCTTGGACATCTTCAAGGATTTGCAGAAAGATCAAAATAATTCAGTAAAATTCAGGGTAATGGTGGGCTTTCTAGGAAATGTATGAAAAAACAGGCCTCTTCTCAAGTGTAGTATTTCAAGCAGTATTTTCTGAGTAGCCAATTCAAGTACTGGGTTTCAGGACAAAAAACAGAGATAAGGTGGATACTCCCAAGATGTACTGGATGTAGGGTGATAAAATGTTGGGTTAACTGGTCTAAGCCACAGCTCTGTATATCCGATTATGGGAAACAGTAAATTACAACAAGCCATAGTTATGGATTCCTTTGATTACATTACCACAAAACATTTTAGAAAATTTGAAAACTGGCACTCTGCATATCCATATCCATTCTTCTCAATCAGATGTCATCAACCTATATCCCCAGTTAATTTTTTGATTAGGAGAACATGGTATTTTGATTTGGAGAAATGTTAATGACTCTCCAAAAATACTCGTAGAACTGACAGTTGAATTTAGTAAAGCTTAAGGACACAGATTCAATATGTAAAGATGAGTTTCATCTCTATATATAAATAGCAGGTTATCATAGAGATAAATTAAGAAACTCATTTATAATTTTAAACATTCAAAAAGAATAAAATACTTAGCAATTAATTTAAATCAAAGAGATGAAATAAAAAGCGATGAAAGACTCCTATACTAAAAACCAAAATCATTAGTGAAAGAATCTGAAAAAGACAGAAATAAGTGGAAAGACATTCGATGCTAATGGATCCCAAGAATGAATGTAATCAAAGCTCCTCACTATTTAAAATGATCGATACATTCAACATTCAATGCCTTTTCCAGAAATTGGGCAAATAATCCTAAAATGTGAATAGAAACAGAAAAGGCCTGAATAGCCAAAGCCATCTTGAGAAAGGAGAACACAACTGGAGGCATCATGCTTTCTGATTTCAAACTATATTACAAACCTGAAGTAATAAAAAAGGTATACTACTGACATAAAGACAGACATACAGATCAATGGAACAGAAGGGGAAATCCCATAAAGGAACCCACACAGATGTAGTCAATTAATTTACAGTAAAAGAGCCAAGAATATAAAATGGGGAAAGGGTAGTCTCCTCAGTAATTGGTCTTGGAAACACTAGACAACCACATGCAAACAAATGCAACTGAATGCCTAGTCAACACCTACACAAAAACTAAGTTAAAATGTATTAAAGACTTAAACAAAAGAAGTAAAACTATAAAACTCCTAGATGAAAAACTTGAGCAGAATATCCCTTAACACTTTTTAAATAAGCTCCATGAACAAAATGGGGCTTGAACTCAAGACTCTGAGATCAAGTCAGGTGCTCTGCTGACTGAGCCAGCCAGGCATATATTAAAGTTATTGAGAATCTAGGTGTCAGAATATGTCTATTCATTTACCCACCATAACACAATTTTTTCAAGAATGTTTCTTGAGGGAGGGAGCAGCAAGATGACGGAGGAGTAGGAGACTGATTATCATCAGGTCCCAGAAATTCACCTAGAGAGCTATCAAACTATTCTGAAAACCTACAAATTCTACAGGAGATTGAAGAGAAGAAGAGCAATGATTCTAGGAACAGAAAATTGACCACTTTCCGGAAGGTTGGACGTGTGGAGAAGTGAATTTGAAGCGTCAGGAAGATAGACCCCAGGGGGAGGGGCCGGCTCCTGGCAAATGAATGAACAGCTGAGCACAGACTCAGAACTGTTAGAATTCGGCTCCACTGAGGGACGTCGCCCCAGAGGCCAAGCAGGGGGTGAAGCCCTCGAGGGGTCAGTGTGGCCTCAGGACCCACGGGGAAACAAAAAGACCAGGGGAGTCTGAGCGAGACCAAGCTTCCAGGTATCAGAGAGAAGCCGACGGGAGAGACAAAGCTGAGCTGAGAAGGGGTCTCCCAGCTCGAGGTTACCTTGGGCCAGGATCCAAAGCACAGTCGGGCCACTCCTCTGGGAGCGGGGACCCCACAGGCGGCAGACCCGGAGAGACCCCTCCTTCCTCCTCTGGGAGGAGCAGCGCAGGACCAGCTGCAGGAATCTCCTGGGTTTGGAGATTCTAAACGGGGCCGCGTCAGAGAGAGAGAGAGACGCTCGGTCACAGGCCAGGTGAGCTCAGAGAGTGGTTGGAGACCAGGAGACGGGAGGGACTGCTTTTCTCTGAGGCGCACCAAGGACTGAGACCCCGAGCTCTAGGCTCCTCCCGGTTGGAGACTGAGAACCACCATTTTCAGTCCCGTCCTCCAAAGCCCAACGGAAAGCGTTCAGGGAACAAACCTCCCAAGAGCGAACCCGAGCTGATTAGTTAGCCTGGCCCCTGGCGAAGGCGTTGCGATTCCGCCTCAGGCAAAGTCACTTGAGAATCACAGCAACAGGCCCCTCCCCCAGAAGACCAGGAAAAAAAAACACCCAGCCAAAGTCAAGTTCAAGATTGCTGAGAATTATGGAACTCCGGAGCTAGGGGAAAGCAATGCAGAGAATTCATGGCTTTTTTCCCCATGATTCTTTAGTTGTTCAAAGTTAACTTCTTTGTATTTTTTTCTTGAATTTTTTTCTTACTTTTTTCTTTTAAATTTTTCCTTTTCCTATTTTAATGTTTTTAACTATTATATCTTATCAACACTTTTTAATCTTTTTAAATTTTCATTGTTATAATTATGTTTTATCCCTTGATTGTATTTAACCTTATTTTCTGTATACATATAGGGTCTGTTCAATTCACCAGTCTAATAGATAGAGATAGAGATAGAGTCAGAGATAGAATATAGAGACAGAGTCAGAGACAGACATAGATATAGAAACATAAATAAATAATATAGATATAGATATAGGATTTTGTTTTATTTATTCTTGTTTTGTTTTGGTTTTGTTAGCATGATTTTGGTTTTGGGTTTTTTGGTTTTTTCCCTTTCTTTTCTCCGCAGTTCCAGGTCTCTTCTGAGTAGGTTAGTGTATATTTCTCTGGGGTCATTGCTACCCTTTAGTATTTTGTTCTCTCATCCATCTATTCCTATCTGCATAAAATGACAAGGCGGAAAAAATCAACACAAAAAAAAGAACAAGAGCCAGTAATGACGGCTAGGGACCTAATCAATGTGGACATTAGTAACATGACAGAACTAGAGTTCAGAATGATGATTATCAAGGTGCTGGCTGAGCTTGAAAAAACCATGGAAGATAATAGAGAAGCCTTCTCTAGAGAAATTNAGAAATAAAAGACCTTTCTGGAGAAATAAAAGAACTAAAATCTAACCAAGCTGAAATCAAAAAAGCTATTAATGAGGTGCAATTAAAAATGGAGGCTCTTACTGCTAGGATAAATGAGGCAGAAGACAGAATTAGTGATTTATTANCAGAACCAGAGTTCAGAATGACGATTCTTAAGGTGCTGGCTGGGCTTGAAAAAAAAATGGAAGAAAATAGAGAAGCTGTCTCTAAAGAAATAAAAGACCTTTCTGGAGAAATAAAAGAACTAAAATCTAACCAAGCTGAAATCAAAAAAGCTATTAATGAGGTGCAATTGAAAATGGAGGCTCTTATAACCCACTGAGCCACCCAGGCGCCCAGAATTAGTGATTTAGAAGACAAAATGTCAGAGAATAAAGAAGAGTATGAAAAGAGACAAACAACTACTGGACCATGAGGGGAGAATTCGAAAGATAAGTGATACCATAAGAGGAAACAATATTAGAATAATTGGAATCCCAGAAGAGGAAGAGAGAGAGAGGAGCAGGCAGAAGGTATATTAGAGCAAATTTTAATACAGAATTTCCCTAATTTGGAGAAGGGAACAAGCATCAAAATGCAGGAGGCACAGAGAACCCCCCTCAAAATCAGTAAAAAGAGGTCCACACCCCGTCATCTAATAGTAAAATTACAAGTCTTAGTGACAAAGAGTAAATCCTGAAAGCAGCTTGGGACAAGAGGTCTATAACATAAAATGGTAGAAGTATTAGACTGACAGCAGACCTATCCACAGAGACCTGGCAGGCCAGAAAGAACTGGCATGATATATTCAGAGCGCTAAATGAGAAAAATATGCAGCCAAGAATACTGTATCCAGCTGGGCTGTCATTGAAAACAGAAGGAGAGATAAAAGGCTTCCAGGACAAACAAAAACTCAAGGAATTTGCAAAAACCAAGCCAGCCCTACAGGAAATATTGAAAGGGGTCCTCTAAGCAAAGAGAGCCTAAAAGAAACATAGACCAGAAAGGAAGAAACACAATATACAGTAACAGTCACCTTACAGGCAATACAATGGCTCTAAATGCTTCTCTCTCAATAGTTACTCTGAATGTAAATGGACTAAATGCCCCAACTAAAAGACACAGGGTATCAGAATGGATAAAAAAACAAGACCCATCGATATGCTGTCTACAAGAAACTCATCTTACACGCAAAGACACCTCCAGATTTAAAGTGAGGGGGTGGAAGACAATTTAACATGCGAATGTACATTAAAAGAAAGCTGGAGTGGCAATCCTTCTATCAGATAAATTAGATTTTAAGCCAAAGAATATCATAAGAGATGAGGAAGGACACTATATCATACTAAAAGGATCTGTCCAACAAGATCTAACAATCATAAGTATCTATGCCCCTAACATGGGAGCAAATAATTATATAAACCAATTAATAAAAAGATCAAACAAGCACATTGACCAGAATACAATATTAGTAGGTGACTTTAACACCCCCCTCACAGAAATGGACAAATCATCAAAGCAAAAGATCAACAAAGAAATAAAGGCTTTAACTGACACCCTGGACCGGTTGGACATCATAGATATATCCAGAACATTCCATCCCAAAACAACAGAATACACATTCTTCTCTAGTGCACATGGAACATTCTCCAGAGTAGACCACATTCTGGGTCACAAATCTGGTCTCAACAGGTACCAAAACATTGGGATCATTCCCTGCATATTTTCAGACCATTATGCTCTGAAACTAGAACCCAACCACAAGAGGAAAGTTGGAAAGAACTCAAATACATGCAGGCTAAAGAACATCCTACTAGAGAATTAATAGGCCAACCAGGAAATTAAGGAAGAATTTAAAAATTCATGGAACCAAATGAAAATGAAAACACAACTGTTCAAAATCTTTGGGACACAGCAAAAGCAGTTTGAGAGGAAAGTATATAGCAACCCAAGTCTTTCTCAAGAAACAAGAAAGGTCTCAAGTACACAACCTAACTCTACACCTACAAAAGCTAGAGAAAGAACAGCAAAGAAAGCCTACACCCAACAGGAGAAGAGAAATAATAAAGATCAGAGCAGAAATCAATGATATAGAAACCAAAAGAACAGTGGAACAAATCAATGAAACTCGGAGCTGGTTCTTTGAAAGAATTAGTAAGATTGATAAACCCCTGGCCAGACTTATCCAAAAGAAGAGAGAAAGGACCCAAATTAATAAAATCATGAATGAAAGAGAGGAGATCACAACCAACACCAAAGAAATACAAACAATTACAAGAACATATTATGAGCAATGCTATACCAGCAAATTTGACGATCTGGAAGAAATGGATGCATCCCTAGAGACATATAGACTACCAAAACTGAACCAGGAAGAAATTGAAGACCAGAATTGACCCATAACCAGTAAGGAGATTGATGCAGTCATCAAACATCTCCCAACAAAAGCCCAGGGCTAGACGGCTTCCCAGGGGAATTCTACCAAACATTTAAAGAAGAATTAATACCTATTCTCCTGAATCTGTGCCAAAAAATAGAAATGGAAGGGAAACTTCCAAACTCATTTCATGAGGCCAGCATTACCTTGATCCCAAAACCAGGCAAAGACCCCATCAAAAATGAGAATTACAGACCAATATCTCTGATGAACAAGGAGGCAAAAATCCTCAACAAAATACTAGCTAATAGATCCATCAGCACATTAAAAGGATTATTCACCACGACCAAATGGGATTTATTCCAGGGATGCAAGGTTGGTTTAACATTCACAAATTAATCAATGTGATACAAGACATTAATAAAAGAAAGAACAAGAACCATATGATCCTCTCAATAGATGCTGAAAAAGCATTTGACAAAGTACAGCACCCTTTCTTAATCAAAACTCTTCATAGTGTAGGCATAGAGGGTACATACCTCAATATCATCAAAGCCATCTACGAAAAACCCACAGCGAATATCATTCTCAATGGAGAAAAACTGAGAGCTTTTCCCCTAAAGTCAGGAACACGGCAGGGCTGTCCACTATCACCACTGCTATTCAACATAGTACTAGAAGTCCTAGCCTCAGCAATCAGACAACAAAAAGAAATAAAAGGCATCCAAATCGGCAAGGAAGAGGTCAAACTCTCACTCTTTGCAGATGATATGATACTTTATGTGGAAAACCCAAAGGACTCCACTCCAACACTGCTAGAACTCATACGGGAATTCAGTAAAGTGTCAGGATATAACATCAATGCACAGAAATCAGATGCATTTCTATTTACCAAAAACAAAACAGAAGAAAGAGAAAGTAAGGAGTCAATCCCATTTACAATTGCACCCCAAACCATAAGATACCTAGGAATAAACCTAACCAAAGAGGCAAAGAATCTGTATTCAGAAAACTATAAAGTACTCATGAAAGAAATTGAGGAAGACACAAAGAAGTGGAAAAACATTCCATGCTCATGGATGGGTAGAATAAATATTGTGAAAATGTCTATGCTACCTAGAGCAATCTACACATTTAATGCAATCCCCATCAAAATACCAGCAATTTATTTCAAAGAAATGGAACAAATAATCCTAAAATGTATATGGAACCAGAAAAGACCCCGAGTAGCCAAAGGAATGTTGAAAAAAATGCAAAGTTGGAATCATCACAATTCCAGACTTCAAGCTCTATTACAAAGCTATCATCATCAAGACAGTTTGGTACTGGCACAAAAACAGACACATAGATCAGTGGAACAGAATAAAGAGCCCAAAAATGGACCCTCAACTCTATGGTCAACTAATCTTCGACAAAGCAGGAAAGAATGTCCAGTGGGAAAAAGACAGTCTCTTCAACAAATGGTGTTGGGAAAACTGGTCAGCCACATGCAGAAAAATGAAACTGGATCATTTCCTGACACCACACACAAAAATAGACTCAAAATGGATAAAAGACCTCAATGTGAGAAAGGAATCCATCAAAATCCTCGAGGAGAACACAGGCAGCAACCTCTTCGACCTCAACCGCAGCAACTTCTTCCTAGGAACATCACCAAAGGCAAGGGAAGCAAGGGCAAAAATGAACTATTGGGACTTCATCAAGATTAAAAGCTTTTGCACAGCAAAGGAAACAGTCAACAAAACCAAAAGACAAATGACGGAATGGCAGAAGATATTTGCAAATGACATATCAGATAAAGGGCTTGTATCCAAAATCTATAAAGAACTTCTCAAACTCAACACCCATAAAACAAAAATCCCAGTCAAGAAATGGGCAGAAGACATGAACAGACATTTCTCCAAAGAAGACATCCAAATGGCCAACAGACACGTGAAAAGTGCTCAACATCCCTTGGCATCAGAGAAATACAAATCAAAACCACAGTGAGATACCACCTCACACCAGTCAGAATGGCTAAAATCAACAAGTCAGGAAATGACAGATGTTGGCGAGGATGTGGAGAAAGGGCGACCCTCTTACACTGTTGGTGGGAATTCAAGCTGGTGCAGCCACTCTGGAAAAGAGTGTGGAGGTTCCTCAAAAAGTTGAAAATAGAGCTACCCTATGACCCAACTATCGCACTACTGGGTATTTACCTTAAAGATACAAAGGTAGTGATCCTCAGGGGTACATGCACCCGAATGTTTATAGCAGCAATGTCCACAATAGACAAACTATGGAAAGAACCTAGATGTCCATCAACAGATGAATGGATAAAGAAGTGGTATATATATACAATGGACTACTATGCAGCTATCAAAAGAAATGAAATCTTGCTGTTTGCATTGACGTGGATGGAACTAGATGGTATGGTGAGCAAAATAAGACAATCAGAGTAAGACAATTATATGATCTCTCTGATATGAGAAACTTGAGGGGCAGGGTGGGGGATTGTGGGGGGGTAGTTAGGGAAAAATAATGAAAGAAGATGGGATCAGGAAGGATACAAACCATAAGAGCCTCCTAATCTCACAAAACAAACTGAGGGTTACTGGGGGCTTGGAGGGTAGGGATAGGGTGGATGGGTTATGGACATTGGGGAGGGTTTGTGCTATGGTGAATGCCGTGAAAGGTGTAAGCCTGATGATTCACAGACCTTTACCCCTGGGCAAATAATAATAATAAAAATAATTTTTAAAAAAGAAGAAAAAAACAGAATATTTCTTGATATCTTTCTGACAGTGATTTTTGGATTTGGCATCAGAAGCAAAGGCTACAAAGCAAAAATAAACAATTGGGACTATATCAAACTAAAAAGCTTCTTCACAGCAAAGGAAATCACCAGTCATCAAAGCAATGAAAAAACAATATAATGAATGGGAGAAAATATTTTCAAACTACCTATCTGATAAAGGGTTAATATCCAATTTATTAAAGAACTCATACAACTCAATAACACAAAAATATCAATTACAAAATTGGCAGAGTTCAGAATAGATATTTTTCCAAGGAAAACACAAAGATGGCCACCAAATACCTAAAGAGATGCTCATCAGGAAAATGCAAATCAAAGCCCAAAGAGATGTCACCTGACACCTGTCAGAATGGCTAATATCCAAAAGAACAGAAATAACAAAGGTTGGCAAAAATGTGGAGGAAAGGGAACCCTGTGCTTTGTTGGTGGGATTGTCAGTTTGTGCAGCCACTATTAAAAACAGTATAAAACTTTCTCAAAAAATCAACATTAGGGGCACCTGGCTGGCTCAGTCAGAAGGGTGTGTGACTCTTGACCTTGGGGTCATGAGGTTGAGCCCCATCTTGGGGGTAAAGGTTACCTCAATAAAAAAAATCAAAATAGAACAACCATATCATCCAACAATTCCCTCTGAGATAGTAAAGCCAAAGAAATGAAATTGCTAACTCGTAAAAATTCTTTTGCGCCCGTATTCATTGCCATGNTGTTATTCATAATACCCAGGGGGTCATGTTAGATGAAATAAGTCAGAAGCGAAAGACAAATACCACATGAGTTCACATGGAATCTGAAACAAACAAAAAACAGAAGGCAAGGGAAGCAAGGGCAAAAACAAACTATTGGGACTTCATCAAGGTAAAAGCTTTTGCACAACAAAGGAAAAACAGTCAACAAAACCAAGAGACAACTGACAGAATGGGAGAAGATATTTGCAAAAAAGATATGCAGACATATCAGAAAAAGGGCTAGTATCCAAAATCTATAAAGAACTTATCAAATAGCATCCAAAGAACAAATAATCCAATCAAGAAACGGGCAGAATACATGAACAGATATTTCTGCAAAGAAGAGATCCAAATGGCCAACAGACACGTGGAAAGTGCTCAACATCACTCGGCATCAGAGAAATACAAATCAAAACCTCAATGGGATACCACCTCATGCCAGTCAGAATGGCTAAAATTAACAAGTCAGGAAATGACAGGTGTTGGTGTGGATGTGGAGAAAGGGGATCCCTCCTACACTGTTGGTGGGAATGCATGCTGGTGCTGCCACTCTGGAGAACAGTATGGAGGTTCCTCAAAAAGTTGAAAATAGAGCTACCCTACAACCCAGCAATTCCACTACTGGGTATTTACCCTAATTATACAAATGTAGTGATCCGAAGGGGCATGTGCACCCCAATGTTTATAGCAGCAATGTCCACCATGTTCAAACTATGGAAAGAGCCTAGATGTCCATCAACAGATGCATGGCTAAAGAAAACATGATATACACACACACACACACACACACACACACACACACACACACACACACACACAGTGGAATATTAGGCAGCCATCAAAACCTCCCCTGAAATCTTGCCATTTGTAATGACATGGATGGAACTGGAGGGTGTTATGCTGAGTGAATAAGTCAATCAGAGAAAGACAATTATCATACGAACTTACTGATATGTGGAATTTGAGAAAGAAGACAGAGGATCATAGGGGAAGGGAGGGAAAAATGAAACAAGATGAAACCAGAGAGGGAGACAAACCATAAGAGACTTTTAATCTCAGGAAACAAACGGAGGGTTGCTGGAGTGCAGGGGGGTGGGAGGGATGGGGTGGCTGGGTGATGGACATGAGCGAGGGTATGTGCTTATGGTGAGTGTGGTGAATTGTGTAAGACTGATGAATCACAGACTTGTACCCCTAAAACAAATAATGCATTATATGTTAATAAAAAAAATCCAAGAAAGCAAAAAACACAAAAACCTGAACTCATAGATTCAGAGAACATACACGTGATTACCAAAGTGAGAGGTGGGAAGTGGAAAAAATAGGTAAGAAGAGAGAAACTAATTTAAAAAAAAGCATGTCAAGAGGGAAATTGGAGAGTAAATATGACTTCAATATATTCACTTCAGCCTTCTTATTTTTCAGGTACCTTAGGTAATTACGTTAACTAAGAATATTACATTCATTTCTTCTGACCTACCAGGATTGCTCATTATGATGTGGTAGCAGTTTTTTTAAAGATTTTATTTATTTATTTGACAGAAAGACAGAGATCACAAGTAGGCAGAGAGGCAGGCAGAGAGAAGAGGAAGCAGACTCCCTGCTAAGCAGAGAGCCCTATGCGGGGCTTGATCCCAGGACTCTGAGATCATGACCTGAGCCAAAGAGGCTTTAACCCACTGAGCCACCCAGGCGCCCCAGATGTTGTAGTAGTTTTTTAGATGAGTTGTTTATTTAGTAAGTATTTCATATCAATAAGGACAGAGTTCTCAGCTTCTTAGCTGTATGAATCTTTAAATATTTTTATAGCTTTTAAAAGTATAATTAGGTAACCGAAGCTTCCATAGATCTGAGTGTACAATTACATGACTTTTGATATATGTACATACCAGTAAAAAATCATTGTAATTAATGTGATGTACGTGTATCCATCACCCCAAAATTATTTTTCCTGTTTGATTTGTAGTCCATGGTTAGCTTGATGTGTGATTTCTCTTGGTCCTTATAGAGTCATTCTTTCCTCAGAAGGAAGAATTCTATAGAATAAAAGAATTTCTTGGCTTTGTTGTTCTGTATTGAGAGACGTTCATGACAAATGTTGATCTAAAGATAAATTTTAGGGGCATCTAGGTGGATCAATGGGTTGAGCTTCTGACTCTTGATTTCAGTTTAGGTCATGATCTCAGGGTCATGAAATTGATACCACCATTAGGCTCCCTGCTGAGCATGGAGCATACTTGGGATTCTCGCTCCCCTCTGCACTTACACATCCCGCTCCCCTGCTGCAGCTCACACTCACTGTCTCTGCTCTCTAAAAAAATAAAAAGGAAAAAATGAATATAGCTGATTAGAAATTTCCAAGGCTTTCCCTGGAGGAGAAGCCATACACTGACAGCTTAGAGGACCTAGCTCATCTCTGTTGGGAAAATCCTGAGTAGCATGAGTGGGAATCAGCTGTGAGGGTGTTAGCTCAAATAGACAAAGGAAAAATATTGGTTGGACTGAATTTGTTGATACAAACATGCTCAGTTACGATTTGGGATATAAGGGCTGTCCTGATCACTTGCACGCAGTGTTGATATTCTGGACACTATATTGGGTCAATAAGGGCTAAATCCTGGGAATTCCTTGGCATACTGTTGAGAAAGGCAGGGTGAAGTCAGGAAGCATAAGAATCAGGAATACTGAAATGGATCTGCGATGTGTAGTCTGCTCAACCATCCCTAATCATGCTTGCTGAGAGACACAGCAATCAGTGCACTACCTTCATCAACACACCTAAAAATGCACTGGTAAAGGAGGCACCAGTGTCCTTGAGGAGCTCTGTGGGAGCTTTCCTACACTGCAGGAGAAGATGGAAGATGAAGAGTGTCAGCCTCAACCAGCAGAAACAAGGTGTATACAGTTACCCAGTAAGCCTCAGGGACAGAATGGTAACCAGAGGATGTGACCGTCAGGGATGTGAGCCGTTGGATAGTTGATCATGTCTGTCCAGATTGAAATTATTGTGCAGAGTAGCAGAAAAAAATAAATATCTAGATATAGTAGTTACTACAGTAAGGAGTCATGGTCTCTTCCCCAGCTATAAGCCCTAATCCAGTGTGGGCCTCTGAGCGCTTAGACTGAGAGAGAGACTGGAGCCCTTGGAGGAATGACCTTACAACCTTCTATATGTGTGCTATGCATCTCACCCCACCTTTCCCCAAATGTCCCCAAAACACAGATATTTACCAGTGGGACAAACTCTGGAAAAACAGGAAATGCTACATTTTCTGGGAACTTTTATAGAATGATTCTGAACATATGCTGATGCCCAAAGCCCACAACCTTTAGTTGGCCTGCCCAACAGTCTAGTAGGGGCTTTTGCAGATGTGGAAATAGAAGCCTTGTCCTATATTTAACTATTTGTTCACTGAGACCACAGATTCATCCTGTGCTCATTTCCCTAGTTCAACAATGTGGAATGTAAATATATACATTAACACCTGGTGGAATTCCCACGTTGGTTTTCTGAAACTTGGTATGATGCTTATTAGGAAAGAGGAGAACAAAGAGAGTCCTTGAGGACATGTGTGTGGCTCATCTAGTTAAGCATCTGCCTTTGGCTCAGGTTATGATCCCAGGGTCCTGGGATAGAGTTCCACATCATTCTCCTTGCTCAATGTGAATTCTTCTTCTCCCTCTGCCTGCCACTCCCCCTGCCTGTGCTCTCACTCTCTTTCTGACAAATAAATAAAATCTTAAAAACAAAAACAAGGACAGCCCTTGGAACCATGCCCTCCCTCAGACTAAATCAGAAGCCATGCAACATCCATAGAGGGGAAGGGAGAGATTAGTAAGATTATGAAGCTCTGCAGAGAGGCAGGATGGGCCATTCCAACCATCACTCAATTAACTAGACAGGTCTACTGTGAATGCTGGAGGAGTCAAGGAGATTCATACTGACCTTCACAAACTTGATCAGATGAAGACAAAACTGCATCTATGATTCTGTCTCTGGATTGGCCTGTGGAGGAAAACTTCCTGATGGAAATCTGCAACCCACTGGGAACAAACTTCTTGCCCTGAAGTACTGCTTCTGAAGGAATGTCTAGGGCCAGAAAAATCAACAATAAAGCCCAGAGCCACATTAAAATCATCACTGATGAAAGCAGGCTAGACAACTGTCAAGATGGGCCATCCTTAAGAAAGGAGATTTGGCAAATATAATCAAAAATATCCTAGCCAAAAAGGAAAACAGAGAAACAGACATACTGAGGTGGTGAGTGTCTGAGGAGAGAACCACAAGCATCACCTGTTGGTTTTAAATTATAGAATGATTGGGCAGGCACACACCACAGTTTCTATTTTGACTATAACCTGCCTCATAGATTGAATTCTTTTTCTTTCATCGACAGAGCTGGACTGGATTGGGCATTCGGAAGCTGTCACTGAGAGGAAGTAGAAGACCTATGGCAGTGATCCATGAGCAAAACTTCTCTACTTCATCTGGATACCCATTCTCTTGTTGACTGCACAGCTTTCTCCAGCAGAAGTCACTCTATAGATGACAGTGGTTACCAGGAGAGAGCACTGGCAGGTCACTTGTTTCAGAATTCTCCCAGAAGACCAAGGTCTGGTAAGCACAGCCAGTGGACATCTCCATTGCCAAAGCTATTGATGGGCACACAAAGCAACACAGAGGAACACAAAAAAAACCTCTGCAATCCAAGGCCTGTTATACCACATGGGAAAGGGCATCCTTGGTTTGCTCTCCCACCCCCCAAAACACCTCCTGCATCCCTGAAGGATAAGTCAGGTGATTGGCTGTACACTTCTTTCTGAGGAAGCGCCCAGCCTTTTGGATTTCCTGGGTACCTTCCTTTATCTTCTTGTTTACTCTGCTGATGGTGCTCTGAGGGAGAATTTAGCCACCAGCATTTGGGCAAAGAAATGTAAGAGGCTTACATTCACAGGTGGTGATGAGGAAGGGCAGGAAATGAGAGACAGGGAGGCAGGGAAAGGCACCATTTCATGAGAAGAGATGAGAGTGGGCCAGCAAATGTGTCACCCCGAGGAGGAACATGCTAGAGAGAAACATAATTTTCTCACTGGCTCCTCAGAACCATAACAATAGGGTATGTGCAAACTTCTGTTTCTTATGATTTTCCTAATAGAGACAAGAGAAGAGAGGCACAATGAGATGAGGACACAGAGCGAGGACCCCAGAGGACCTGGGTCCACCAAGTTCTCAAATAGGATGTGAGAGATATTCAGAGGGACCATGCTGCACAACTCTAGGGAACGTGAGTGACACACATAAAAGATAGAGTCTTTTTGAGTCTGCCATCTACCTGATGGGTAGAGTCTAAAGAACTCTCACTTTTTGGAGTGTTCTAGAGCAGTAAGGAGCAATAAACTTGATAATCACCCAGAAAAACTTGTAGATGTTTTCCAAAGGCTGCTCAAGTTTGTCTTAGAAGGGAACAGAAATCAAAACACATCGTAAGGAGATATTGAACAATAGAGAAAATAGAAAGTCATGGATGTCCAGCTCAAGTAGAAGAAGGATGGTATCTGGCAGGATTGGGCAGAAGTGCCTTGATTGAGGAACCTAAGAGGGGGTGTGTAGAGGGTGGGATACATAATTAAGTGTAATCGAGGCACAGTGACTCTCCTAGACCTGTGATATCTAAGTGGGATATGCCTGATGCCCAGGAGAGAGACAGGAGCTAGAGATCCAGACCCAGGCAGCCTCTTGGTAACTTTAGCTGGTAATGAAGCCAAGGGGGTGCATACAAAAGGAATTGGCAAGCCCATCTTAGGGCCTTGGCCTAAAAGTAAACCCAAGACCACATGGACAGCTTCTGTTATGGCAAAGCAGAGAGTAGTGAAACTGATGGGTGCGTTTGGAGTCAAATGAAGCTCCCTAGTGAAATAACCCAAGTCAGAAATTAAAGGCCTACAGGATGACTTTTTCACACTCAGCATGGAGTTCAACCTGGGGCTTGAACTCAGGACCCTGAGATCAAGACCTGAGCTGAGATCAACAGTCCCATGCTTAACCAACTGAGTCACCCAGGTGCCCCTTATCACTTCTTTTTAAAATCAATTGGACAAAAATAGGAACAGATGTTTTCTCAACACGAGTTCTATCAACATATCATCCTACTTTCACCACTGATTCAATCACATGTCAATGAAAATAACTCATTTCAACTAACTGAAAATGCTAGTAATTGTCTAGCTTAAATTCAACTAGTTTTAGATACCAGGAGAAAGCCTAGATCCCCGATTTGGCTGGGTGGAAAATGGTGAACAAGTATCCGTAAAGACCTCAGTAGGCTCATTGCCCATCTTTTTGACTGGCACACAGCAGGCACAAGAGTAGATGTGTGTGGGCCCATAGAAGACTAGATGAGGAATGAGCAGAATCAGGTGAGCTGGGATGGAGGAAGGAAAATCAGAAGGAGGTGAGAAGGAAGAGCCAAAGAGGCCCTAAATCTAAGATGTACACAAGCACTTGATTGTGTACCACTGGGGCCACCTGGTCCTGTGCCAGCAGCCCTTTCATCCAGGAGCTACATGATACAGGGCACTGGGCTGTGAGAGGTGGGATGTTTTCCAGGAGGTCACCAGAACTCCAGCCACATCCCTTAAAGCCAAGGTTGAAGGGCCCTAGAGAGACCTGGGGGATCCTGTGGCCCTGGTAGACAGTGTCCCGCACATTCCAGGGCCTTTCCTGTAAGTCCTGACTGTCCTTTCCCTGATCGTCAGACCTGCAGATTAACCAAGGTGTGGATGGCCTTTGAAGGGTTATAAATGGCCTTGAGAAGTTTAAGGGCCTAGGTACACTTGAGAAGAACTGGTTTCATTCTAGAGCTGCATGAATTTCACCACCTGGCTAAGGTGTAGTTGTGACATACTCAGAAAAACTACCTTCAGGGACAACAGCTTATTTGGAGACTGTGCCAAGCAAGAGGATAAAAGCTTTAGGCAAATTAATGCGTCCCAGTTAGCCTAAGAAAACAAAGGAAGGATGGGAGGAAGGAAGGAAGGGAGGGAGGGAGGAAGGAAGGATGGAGGGAAAGAAGGAAGGAAGGAAGAGAAATCCATGACATTCGCATAATATGATGCAGTCAGTAAGTACAGAGACATGCAGGTGATGACCAGTTAGGTCTAGTGGGTAAAGATAGTTTAGGAAATGGGAGTTTAATCAGCCCTTTCACATCTAAACCAGGAGACATAAGTAGTGTGTTCCATGAGTGTCTACACTGTGTCAGCCAGCAGGATTCGGCTGCCAGACCTCCAGACCTGTTGGAATTAAGTAGGTTCCCTGAACCTGTATGGCTCCAAAACTGGCCATAGTCAGTATCCATTTGGACCCACTCGGGATGGGGTCCTGGGCTTGACCAGTAATAAAGGCTCCCCCATGTGTCTTGCTGGAAGATACTCTACCCAACCTGTCTGGCTCTGCCTTGGCAAAATTGGTTTCTCCAGCTCTGCCTTCAATGGAAAATGGTGTAATTAGGATTTGGAAAGAGGCAGGTGGCTTGAGCCCCCAGAAGACTGCTCCAGTAACCGGCCACTCCCATTTCCTTCCCTTTTGTTGACAGTGTGTGCATGTACAGTAAGCCCCCCATCAGCCAGCCTTGGGCAAGCCTCTGGAGCTCAGGCTGCTCCCCAACCAGTTGCATACCTTCCAGGGTAGAGGGTGTCAACCTCCCAATTTTTTTCTGAAGCAGCTTTTAAATGGTGACAGTCTGCCTACTGGGGTCCAAGGCTTCTCCATCACTCAGTATTCCCAGTTCTCCTCTTGGACTGGGGCTACTTTTGTCAGTAGCCAGGTCCATCCTGGCAAGGCTGTACAGATACTCATTGTTCTACCAGTAGGGGAAAGAGAGCATTTGAGTAGCTTAGTGCTTGGAAGTTGGCATGTGTCCACTACCCCGTCCAGCTCAGGATGATTTTCAGTGCGTGGGCCCCACTACACTGGAGACAATGCAGGTGACCAGGGCCTAGCTGTGGCTCCAGGGGCCTACAGTGCCCTAAGGGCCTCAGGTCAGCTGAAAAGGGAGTGCTGTGCATGCTCCAGCTTGGTGCAGAGTAGCCAGTGGTGTGGAACAGGACATGTGTGGGCTTAGTCCTCCTGAATGTAGGGCTTGAGGTTCCTTCACTGTTTTGCCTGTGTGGGCCTAAAGGGTTGGCAGGGAGATACAACCTAGTAGAAAATACCTGGGACCTCTTCCTGCTAGAGAACCACAGGGCCCCTCAGGCAGCAGGACCCAATAGGGCCTAACTGGTATCAGTTTGTCACTGCTGCCTAGGGTGACTATAAGTATGTTCACCCCCCTCCATGATGGAGACTGTGGAGTGATTGGAGCCAGGCTTTCATCTCTTTGGTCCTGTAGGGCAGCCCCTACCCAAGGCCTGGTAAACAAGGTGAGTTGCTTCTGTCTAGGCCATGAAGGCCATGGCAGTCAAGGACTTAGAACTGGGTAGAGGTCAGGAGACACCGGGACACAGGAGCAGGATCTTGGAGGAACAAGGCATCTGTATAATGCCAAATCCTAACCTACATAAATGTACATATTTCTCCTGCAGGCAGAAAGAGAGCACACGGTCCTGCCTTGCCAATGCTGGGCCAGTGGGTTGGCTGTTGTAACCTCCAATAGGAGACACTCAGTGCCCTGGTTGTTGGAGAAGACCGGGACCTTATAGGTGGCAAGTCCAAAGGAGAGGAACTGTCACCAACATGCATCTACCACATCAGGGTGAATGTGCAAGTGGTTGGTCTGGGCTCCAGCTCCACAGGCATGCAATTCCTTGTAAGGCCATTGTTAGCCAAATGGGTGTATTCTGCCTCCATGCAGGCCAGGAAGTGCAATGTAGCCAGCTATCTAGAACAGGCCAAGGATCCCAGAACTGGGCTCTTGGGAGACAAGCATTAACCTATCCAATGGGCAGAATTGTTCCTGAAACTAGGGTTCATGTTTACTTGTCAGCCTCCCTGGACAGGGTCCTGAGGGCTGGTCGGGGGATCATCTAATAAGAAACATCTGGGAGCCCTGGTTGCAAGAGCAGGAACTCTCCCCAAATGGTGGAGAAGCAGATATTAGGGGGCTTAGAAAAAAACACCATCAAGCTTCGTTGACATCTCCCACTGGCTGCTCTCAGGAATGAAGGAGTCAACAAAGAACACAAAGAAATCATGGGATCCAATTGAACTCGAAGAAGACCCTGTCCCACACGTGGCAGAAATGCATTTAAAAATATCTGGTGTAGTCCAGAAAGCAGAACATTTGAAGGCAGAAGGCTCCAGCAGATCATGAGTTAAGATATGTGAAGGAAGTTTTAATGTGGGCAAGTCAATCAAGGAGGGAGAAAGATTTTGAAGAATTTTGGCAGGTGGAGGGGCATGGAGAAAAAAGAGTTGGAAGGTGGGCCCCTGTCCTGGGAAGCTGGCGGCTCACTTGCACAGCTTGGAGAGCCACCCTACGGGCTCTGACAGGGTGTACTGAGCCTGTAACTCTAGTTAGGCCCTGGACTGGACACTCAGCTCTCCTGAGAAGCCTGCCTGAGGAGCCAACAGTGAGCAAATCCTGAGCTGAGCTGTCACTGAAAGGAGGGGGCTAGAGTAGGGCAGGGAATGTTCACAGAGCTCTTTTGTCCTTCAGTGCAATACCCAGTTCTGGGCCTGGAGATAGTTTGGGGAGGAAGCTGTTGGGTTAGGCCCCTTCCCCTCCACCCAACCCCCTGCCCTTCCTCTCCTCTGGTAGCCGTCTCACCTCGGGTTTCACCTGGGTCCTGGGAGGTTGGGCCTTCCAACCTGGGACAGTCAGTAGCTGATGGGGGCTAAGGACCCCTTGGGCGCCTGTCCCACTCTGCCTCCCACATGGGGACAGCCCAGAAATGATGTCAGAGCCTTCCCATGTCTGCCTGGGATCTGTCCAAAGTGTTCTTAGGAGGATGAGGGGTTGGCAAGGGATTTTAGCTTAATTGGGGGTGTGAAATCTTATGGTATTGTCTTTCCCTGAATGACTGATTTCACTTAGCATAATCCCCTCCAGTTCCATCCACACTGTTGAAGGGACAAGATTTCCTTCTTTTTGATGGCTGAGTAATATTCCATTGAGGATATATATCAAGTCTTCTTGATCCATTCATCAGTGAATAGACATCAGGATTCTTTCCATAGTCGGGCTCTTGTAGACATTGCTACATTAACACTGGGGCCTTGTGGCCATTCTAATCACTCTATTTATATCCTCTGGATAAATACCTAGTAGTGCAATTGCTGGGTCATAGGGTAGTTCTATTTTAAACTTTCTGAGGAACCTCTGTACTATTCCCAGAGTGGCTGCAACAGTTTTCATTCCCACCAGCAGTAGTATAAGAGGGTTCCCCTTTCTCTGCATCCTTGCGAACATAGGTTGTTTCCTGAGGTGTTCATTTGAGCAGTCTGGCTGGTGTGAGGTGGTATCTCATTACGGTTTTATTTGTATTACTCTGATGAAGAGTGAGGTTGAGCATTGTTTTCATGTGTCTGTTAGCCATTTATGTGTTCCTTTCAGATTTGTCTGTTCGTGACTTCTGGCAATTTTTTGACTGCACTTTTTGGGTTTGGGCTGTTGACTTTGATGAGTTCTTCATAGATTTTGGAAACTAGACCTTTATTGGATAGGTCAGTTGCAAGTGCCTTCTTCCACTCTGTAGGCTGCCTTTTAGTTTTCTTGTTTCTTTTGCTGAACAAAAGCTTTTATTCCTGATGAAGTTTCAATGGTTCATGTTTGGTTTTGTTTCCCTTGCCTCTGGACACGTGTCTAGGAAGACGTTGTTGTTGCTGAGATCAAAGAGGTTGTTGCTTGTGTTCTCCTCTAGGATTTGGACAGATTGCTTCCTCACATTTAGGTCTTCATCCATGTTGAGTTTGTCTTTGTGTATGGTGTAAGAAAGTAGTCTGGGTTCATTCTTCTGCACGGGGCTATCCAATTTTCCCAACACCATTTGTTGAAGAGACTGTCTTTTTTCGATTGCATATTAATTCTCCCTTTGTCAAGGATTAGGTGACCATAGGGTTGAGGGTCTATTCCTGGGTCCTCTATTCTGTCCCATGGATCAAGGTGTCTTGTTTTGTTTGAGTACCATACTGTCCTGGTGATTACAGCTTTGAGATACAGCTTGAAGTCCTGAATTGTGATGCGTCCAGTTTTGGTTCTCCCTGTCAACTGTTGGCTGTTTGGGATCTTTTTGGTCCACACAAATTTTAGGATACTTTGTTCCAGCTGTCTGAAAAATGTTGATGGCATTTTCCTAGGGATTTCATTGAATGTGTAGATTTCATTGGGTGGCAGACACATTTGAATAATATTTGTTCTTCCAATCCATGAGCATGGAATGTTTTTCCATTTCTTGGTATATTCCTCAATTCTTTCATAAGTGTTATATAGTTTTCAGAGTACAGATCCTTTACCTCTTTGGTCAGGGTCAATCCTAGGTATCGTATGATTTTTAGTGCAATTGAAAATGGAATCAATTCCTTGATTTCTCTCTCTCTTTTAAAGTTTTATCTATTTGACATAGAGATCGCAAGGAGGTGGAGTGGCAGGTAGGGAGAGGGAGGGAAGCAGGCTCTCCGTTGAGCAGAGAGCCTGATGCAGGGCTCAATCCCAGGACCCTGGGATCATGACCTGAGCCGAAGGCAGAGGCCCAACCCACTGAGCCACCCAGGCGCCCCTTGATTTCTCTTTTTCTGCCTCATTGTTAGTGTACAGAAATGCAACTGACTTCTGTGCATTGGTTTTATATCCTGAGACTTTGATGACTTGTTGTATTGGTTCCAGGAATTTTTGGGTGGAGTCTTTTGGGTTTTCTACATAGACTATCTCGTCAATGCAAAGAGTGAGAGAGTGACTTCTTTGTTGCCACTTTGGTGCCTTTCATTTTTGTTCTCTGCTTACGATAGGATTTCGAGTAGCATGTTGAACAACAGTGGTGACAGTGGACATCCCTGTTGTGTTACTGAACTTAGGGAAAATCGCTCATGTTTTTCTAATGGGGATGATATTTGCTGTGGTCATTCATGATACTGAGGTGTTTTCTTCTTCCCTGACATGGTGGATTGTTTTTATCAGGAAAGGATGCTGTAATTTGTCAAATGCTTTTTCTGCATCTCTTGAGAGGATCATAGGGTTCTTGTATTTTGTTTTATTAATGTGGTATATCACATTGGTTCATTCACAGATATGGAGCCACCCCTGCATCCCAGGAATAAATCCCCCTTGGCTGTGGTGAATAATCCTTTGAATGTACTATTGGATCCTATTAGATATTATCTTGCGGAGCAGGTTTTCATCCATGTTCATTACAGATATTGTTCTGACATTCTCTTTTATGGTGGGGTCTCTGTGTGGTTTGGGGACCAAGGTAATGTTGGTCTCCTAGAATGAGTTTGGAAGTTTTCATTTCTATTTTTTGGAAGAGTTTCAGAAGAATTGGTATTAATTCTTTAAATATTTTCTAGAATTCTCCTGGGAAGCCATCAGACCCTAGACTGGTTTGTTGGGACGTTTTTGATTCCATTTCTTTGCGGTCTTATTATGGGTCTGTTTTGGTTTTCTGTTCCCTCCTGTTTTAGTTTTGGTAGTATATAGATTTCTAGGAAGGCCTCCATTCCTCCCAGACTGCCTAATTTCTTAGCATTTAATTACACGTAATATTCTCTCCTTTGTTCCATGTTGGTTGACAGCTCTCCTTTTTTATTCATGATTTTATTTATTTGGGTCTTTCTCTTTTCTTTTTGCTAAGTCTGGCTAGGCTTTCATCCATCTTACTAATTCTTTCAAAGAACAAGGTCTTAATTTCATTGCTCTTTCCACTTTTGTTTAATTTCTATATCACTAATTTCCTCACTAACCTTTTTTATTTCTTTTCATCTGCTGGATTTAGGCTTTATTTGCTGTTCTTTCTTCATCACCTTAAGGTTTAACATTAAGTCATGTTGGAGAACATAACTTGTTTCTTGAGAAAGGCTTGTATTGCCATATACTTCCCTCTTAGGCTAGCCTTTGCTGCATTCCAAAGGCTTTGAATTGTTCTGTTTTCAGTTTCATTTGCCTCTATGTATTTTGGAGGCAAAACGATTTCTTGATTCTCCATTTATTCTTCAGTAGGATGCTCTTTAACTTCTACATACTTATGGTCTTTCCACATTTTTTCTCTTGTGGTTAGCTTCAAGATTCATAGCACCGTGGTCTAAAAATAAGCATAGTACGATGTCAACCTTGTACCTGTGAGATCTAAATTCTCAGCCAGTATGTGATCTCTTCTGGAGAATGTTCCATGTACACTCCTAAAGTATGTGTTTTTTGTTGGTTTTGGAGACATTGCTCTGAATATCCCTGTGAAATCCATCTGGTCCGGTGTGTGATTCAAAGACCATTTTTCCTTGTTGAGCTTCTGCTTTGATGACCTGTCCATTGCTGTGAGTGGGTTGTTAAAGTCCTCTATTACTGTATTCTTATCAATGAGTTTCTTTAATTTTGTTATCAAATGGTGAATCTGTTTGGCTGCTCCCACCTTAGGGGCATAAATATTTACAATTGTTAGATCTTCCATTGGATGGACCCTTTTTACTATGATATAGTGTCCTTCTCTTCATCTCTTAGATTAAGCTTTGGTTTAAAATCTAATTTGTCTGCCATCCTTATATCGCTCCTCCAGCTTGCTTTTCATACCCATTAGCATAATAAATGATTTTCCTATCTTCCATTCCAATCTTGATGTCTTTGGTCTACAATGAGTCTCTTATAAGCAGCATATGGATGGGTCTCGTTTTTCTTTTGATTCATGCTGATAGCCTATATCTTTTGATTGGAGCACTGAGTCCAATTACATTCAGAGCAATTATTGAAAGATATGAAATCTGTGCTTTTGTATTACCTGCAAAGTTGCTGTTTCTGTAGATTGTCTCTGTTCCTTTCTGGATTTTTGTTACCCTTGGTCTCTCTCTCCACTCCAAGGCTCCCCAAAAATATTTATTTCAGGGTTGGTTTAGTGTTCACAATCCTTCCGTTTTTGCTTGTCCTGGAAAACTCTTTATCTCTCCTCCTATTCTGAATGACAGTCTCCCTGGATTAAATATTCTTGGCTGCATAATTTTCCCATTAAGCACATTGAATATATCGTGCAGTCCTTTCTGGCCTGCCAGGTATCTATGGACAGATGTGTTCCTAGCCTTATGTGTCAACACTTGTAGGTTAAGGCCCTCCTGTCCTGAGCAGCTTTCCAGATTTCCTCTTTTATCTTTGAAATTTGAAAGCCAGACTCTTATACTCAAGATGTTAACATATTTGTATTGATTTTGAGAGGGGTTCTCTGTGCCTCTTGGACTTGAGCATGTTTCCTACCCTTGGGTGGGGAAGTCCTTCACTCCAGTTAGTTGAAGTAAACCTTCTCCTGCTCTGTCCTTCTCCTCATCTACTGGGACCCCTATTATCTGGATATCGTTTCACTTTATGGAAGTGCTGAGTTCTCAAAATGTCCCTTTGTGATACAATCTTTTTCTTTCTCTCTTTTTCAGTTTCCTTATTTTTCATAATTTTATCTTCTATATCCCTGATTTCCTCTTCTGCCTCATTCACTGTCCTTTTCATAGTCTTCATTTGGGACTGAATCTCTGTAATAGTATTTTTAATTTGGGCCTGTCTAGGTTTTGGTTCTTTGATTTCTACAGTGAGAGATTCTCTAGTGTCTACTATGCTTTTATTAACCTGTCTAGTATCTCTCAAATCATTGTTTTAAATTCTAGTTCACATGTTTGACATATATCCATACTGTCTCAGTCCGTGGTAGTGAATAGTACCTCCAGTTCTTTCTTTTGTGGAGAATTTTTCCACCTCATCATTGTGTTCAAAAAAGAAAAGAATAAAGAAAAAATAAAATGAAATAAAACAAAATAAATACAATTGAAGGAATCAAACTGTATGTAAGTATATATGTTATATATAATATACATATCATATACATATTATATACATATAATATACATATAATATAATATATATACAAACTATGTATATATAAATTATTTTTAAAAGAGATGAAAAATAAGGAAAAACCTGAAAAAATTAAATAAAAGTCTAAAAAAATAAAAATACAAAGAATTCTACTTAGTCTTTTCCCTAAGAGCTGAAGCTTTGCAGCTCTCGATGATCCATAACTTGACAGGAGTGAGGTGTTTGTGATGGTTTTCTGGGGGAGGGCCTGTTGCACTGATTCTCAGGTGTCCTTTAACTTGTGCAAATACATCTTTCCTAAGCAGAAGCAGGCCTCTGTGAAAGAAGCTCTGGATTCCAGTATGTGGCCGTGTTCCTCCCTGATGGCCTGTAGCACCAATGGGTGGGATGAATATGGCTGCACCCTATTTTCTACCCAGGAGCTAAAAAACTGTCCCCCAACTCTTCAGTGAGCCCTCACCAAAAACCAATCCATCAGTCTTATCTTCTCGGTTTCTGTCAGAACTCTGTTTTCACCCTGTCAGTGACAAAGCATTTTTATCTCAGGCAAACGGAGTTCCAACTCCAAATTCTATGGATGACTGTGGCAAACACCCACACTGTAACTTCTGGGTGTTGGAGGTCTTGCCATGCTTGTTTTTTTCCAGACCCCTCCTAGCAAAGTGAGCACCCAACCGTGCTGCGATTTGGAGTTGAGGGCTACATAGAGCAGAAAGCTAGCACCTAGCCTCGTGGATTTCAGCCAGTTCTCCCCAACTAGTGCCTGGGAACACTGAAGCATTCAGGCCACAGCTGTTCTTGTGATGCCTGGGATCCTGAGATCATGCTGTCACACCTGGAATTCCACCCCACTTCACCACGTGAACACCTTCAAGGCAGGAATGTCCCCCACAGTAGTAGACTCATAAAAGTTTCAATCACGCACTCCTTTGCTGGTCAAAACTTTGCAGTAGGCTCCTTTACTGGGCATCTCCCCTCTCCTGTATCCTCAGCTACATCATCTGCATAACTTATTACCACCCATGCCACTCAAGCTCTGAAGCTGCAGCAGGCATCACAGTGGAATCTGGAGGTAGCTCTTGAGCTGGTCAGGATCTTGTTCTGTGGCTGCTGCTGTCTCTCCAAGAAGAGAAAGTATCATCACCATGATTGACTTTTCATGTCCCTTCTAAATTAAAGAAATTTACCCCACTACTCAATGTTGTCTGAGTCCATGAATCAATCCCTGGGAGGCCTCTCCTGATGGCAGGCCATGAGGACACGGATCTGAGAGTACTCATTACTCCTGGCCCAACCACACTTGATGGAGACTTGTTCTGTGTTGCCCAAGCTGTTCCCTCCACAGGACTATATCAGCCACCCCTGTCCCTCACCTCAACATCTCTCTGGTTCTCCCTCTGCACGCCCCCCCCCCAAATCTGCTCTTTTCTCTCTAATTAGTAAAATCCTAAAAAATAAATAAATGAATAAATGAGTGTAAAGTTGTACATTTAGGCCTTCTATACCTGCCTGGAAATACCCTCCTCTGTGTATTTCTTTGTCATCTTCACCTTGTGCTGATGACATCAGAGGTGCATGACAACCCAGGGAGTGAGAAGGCCCATGGTGGAGGAACTCTGGGTTCCCGAAAGACCACATGAAAGAGCTCAGTCTCCAATCCGAAGATCCACTTAGCTCTGTCATGTGGGGAAATCTATGGTGACATGCTACCGAAATTTGGGGAGTTATTTGGTAACTCAGCATAAGGTAATATGCCCACAACATGTTGAAATCACCAAGTTAAGTTCAATAGTTATCAGCCTAGAACCTACAAAAATGACCAAAGATTCACCTGGCTTCCTCAGTCAGTATGGCCTGTGATACTTGATCTCAGGGTTGTGAGTTTAAGCCCCAAATGGAACATAGTTTATTTAAGAAACAAAGCAAAAGAAAACAAAAAGACTTACACAGGACCAAAATCATTTAGGCTAAAAAATTCGAGCTCGTTGGTGGTGAGATTGATCCTCTCTCCCTGTTCATTGAGCCACTGTGCCCTGTTCACTCAGATGGTGCCATTGCTTCTCAGCCAACCAGGTTCTCCCTCTAGGAGCTCAGGGTCTAGAGGGGAAGATGACAAACAAGAAAAAAAGAAAAGTGAATGAAAAGAGCAATTGCTGCATAGGAAAAGAACAAGGAACAATAACTGGGTCCTGAGCTCCATTACCAGGTGAGGGGTCTGACAAGGCTGTGCTGAGGCAACATTGAGAATTCCTGTGGCAGGAAAAGGACACAGCCCTGAACAAATCTGAGTATATTTAGCCTGGCAGAGGGAACCATGGTGCAGAGGATTGGAGATAGAACTTGATTTTGCCATAGTGGAGGCTAGAAAGGAGGCCAGGGTGATTGGAGGAAGCTGAAGAGGGGAGCAGAGAGGAAGGGGAGGAAGGGCAGGGCCTGGAGCAGGTGGACAGTATCAGTACCCTGCTCCCAGTGCTGTGTGACCACATTTCCCCACACTCAGTGGCTGAACCCACAAACACTGTCTCATAGTCTCAGGGGATCAGGAATCTAGCAGTGCTCATCTGGGTTATCCTGCCAGAGCCTCTCAGTAGGTTGGGGCTGTTGACAACACCAAAACAGGACCTTCTTCCCTAAGAACCTGATCTCACTTTGGTGTATTGGCCAGATTCGGTCCATCTCAAAGGCCTGAGTTCTTCTGCCCTCATTCGTAGGCCACATGCACATGTCCGTATCATGGTTCAACATAGGGGTTTGTATCCCAGTGTGGGGATCTAAGAGAGAACACAGGTCAGAGTCAGCATGGGGCTGGTCACTGAGCTTTTATAACTAGATCTAGAAGGGGCTTTTGGTCATGTTGCCATGTTCTGTGGAATGGAAGTGAGTCACTAAGTCTAGAGAACACTCCAGGGGAGGGGCATACACAGGGATGTGTACACAGCCGTTGGGGATCTGAGGGAAGCCAGTGAGGGGAGAAGGTGAAGACTCCTGTAGCGTTCGTTCCTTGCCCAGAATCACAGACTGGTAAGAAGGATGAACCAGGCATGAACCCAAATCTTTGAGTGTCCTCAACATTGGGTCCCTGGATGCACCTAGCCATTCACTGGGGGGCTCTGGAAAAAGTTGTGTTGAAGGAAGTGGCTGCAGACATGGAGATGGTATGGGGATAATGGGGGTTTATATCCCAGACAGGAGGCATTCCAGCAAGTTCTCATCTGAGGAGGAGCCCAGGTCATGGCAACCCACTGAGTGGACCCCTATCCACATCACACCCATTGGAAAGGAGGTAGTGGCTCTCAGCACAGGACACGCAGTCTCTAGGGGTAAGGGTGGATTCTGACCTTCAAGGGCCAACCCTCCAATCTATTCTTTAGGATTTGCTTTGAATATTAGAAAGCCTAAGGTCTTATGAAGGTAATAACCATCCCTCTTTAGGTGGGGCTGTCATCTTCTGGGATTCCAGAATGTGATCAGTGATGAACACATGTGTGCACACAGGAGTGAGTGTACACATGCACACAGACATGCACACATGCAAACAAACACACACAAACCAGTTGGGACTTTGGGGTGGAATATGACCAGGAGCAGTCTCAGAGAAGGTGAGAAGAAGAAGCAAATGTGGTTGGAGGCATTTCCGACATGTGGCACCACACCTCCAATATCACAGCTATTATCCCACATATGCCTGTGGACATCTGGGGGAAGGACATGCTAGAATCATCGGTATTGGACAGAGAAGACCATCCCTGTCAGGCACAATGGCTTATTCAGGGTCAAAAACAGTTAAGAATGGAGAGTTGTGTCTGAAGCCCAGTGTGATTTCAAGCTGGGGCCCTGACTGCACCCAGATCTTTTCTGGGGACCTGTGGCAAGGGTGCATTGGTGTGACAGTGTCCACATGTGGCCTTGTATGTAGAAAAGGGATGAACAGCCAGGAGCCCAGAGCACTGTTTGTGTAGCCATCAATCGAGGAGTGGACTCGGGTAGGGGATCCAAGGCAGTGAAGTCACTTCCTTGACCACAAACCCCAACAGAACTTGGAACCCTCGAAACCAGGCGCTCACATTCTAGGGTAATCCAGTATCAGGGTTACTTGGCTGGAGACATCCGATACTGGAAGATGTTCTCTTGCTGCATTCCTCCTTCCCGGGCTCTGGCTTTCAGAAACCCCAGGGGAATGGCTTTTTCATATGCTGCAGACTTTGGCTCAAACCTCACTCCCAGTGCTTCAGGATACTTGGCAGAGGGTACCATAACTTAATACAGAGCAGCCGGGGCCAGGCCAAGACCCCTCTGAGCCATCCCAGGCAGCCTCAACCCCTCCTCTTGGGTTTTTCAGAGGGATATGGGCGGAGGCCCCACCCCTGGGCTAGATGAGGTTTCAGGACAGGGGATACCCTGGTGATCCACTCATGTTCACACCAATGTCATGGTGGGCAGGGTGGAAAGGAGATTCCTGAGGTACTTCTTACCTGTGCTAGAGTGCATCCAAGGCCCTGACTCTGTGTCACGTTTCTCTCCTTGGTGGATGTGTGTGCATAATGGGGTGTGGTGTGTCTGGAATGGAGTCGCCTGGGTCTAAGGACCAGCAAAGGCAGCCAGACAAGGTGCTGAGGCCTCCTGCCTGGCTGTCGGGCACTGTCTTTACAGAAGTCCACACAGGAGATGGGGCAGGCACAGAATGACAAGATAATCTGCTCTACCTCCTTGAAGGACAGGAAGGTGCCCCGCACTGCCAACAGAGTCCAGCGCTGGTTCAGGGTGAGTGCAGTTGCTGGCGATCCTCAACCGCCAGGACCCCAATGAAACACAAAGGATCCCACGTCCCAGAAGCCAGCCCACTACTTCCCTGGGCTCTCTCCTAGAATCCTGTACCCACATGAATCTGCATCCCATCTCCTCCCCATACTTGCCCTCGGGGCCCTGCCTCTGCCTTGGCCAGATGCAGAGTCACTGTCCACATATTTGTAGGACTATCAGAAAAGAGACAATAAACCATGTCTCATCCCATTCATCTAGAATCCTTTTGCACTGTGTTATGCATTTTCATAACTTGTGCTCCCAGGTGTCCCCATTGGCCAGACAGTCCTTCCCCAACCTCCGCAAGTTTTATACATGATCATGGTGAGTTGGGAGACTTTTACCCAAAGGAACATGGGGCCAATGGTACTATCTATCTTGCTCTGCATTTGGTTGTGAAGGAACACATCCATGGGGCCCCTCCAGGGTGAAGAACAGGGGCCTCATTGTGCTGCCCAACATTCCAGAAGGCCAGTCATTTATCACAGCCATCGAGCCCTTCACTGATGCAGAATTTTGATGTGATTCCTTTCTGTTGCCAACTCACAGGGCCGTACTAAACATCCTACGTGCCCTAATATGCTGATCTCACTCACCTAAGAAAATGTCTTTGTGTTCTCAAGAATGGGATACATTGTCAGAAATCACAGGATCGATGCCATTCATGCTGGGAGGGGCTATCAATACTCAGCTCACAATCTGACTTGTTCAGACATCACCTACTTCAATTCCCTGTATGGATGCCAAAAACGTTTATTCTTTTTCCTTAAAGATTTACTAATTGATTGGCTGACTTGAGAGAGAGACAAGGGGAGAGTGGGGATAAGCAGAGGGAAAGAGAATTCTCAAGCAGCCTCTGCCCTAAGTACACAGCCCTGCAAGGAGCTCAGTCTCAGGACATTGAGATCATGACCTGAACCAAAACCTCGAGTCTTACCATTAACCCAACAATACACCAAATCACCTTATTCTTTTTATGCCTATGGGCCCTCTTGTCTCATCTTTTTCCATAAGTCACTGTGATCTTGGGGGTTCGGTCGATGTTCCACCTCCAAACCCTTCTGGCGGTTACAGTTCTGACTCATGTCTCCTCTGTTTCACCTCAGGGTAAAAATGGCTCAACTAAGAAGAGGAACGTGACTCGTGTGCTCAGGACCAACCTTACCAACCTCCTAGAGCCCCAAATAGAACAACTGGTGCCCGCATTCCTGGGAAGAGATCTTCATTACCTCTACATGTTCCTGGGCACCTACCAAGCCTTTGCCACCACCCAAGAGGTGCTGGACCTCCTGTTGGCAAGGGGAGCACCCTACCCCTATCTGCCCACTGGGATTTAGCCACCACCTGGTTGTGAGTCTTGGGAATGTCCCCAAACTTCCCCGAGCCTCAGTTTGCTCCTCTGACTGGGCAGAGTTATTGTAGGGACTCAGTGGGGTCTTGTAAGGAACATACACTTGGGTGCCTGGGCCTGTGGAAAGGTCTGCTTGAGGGACTGTGGTCAAGCTCATTTATCATTGTCCTGCTCCTCATGATGAAACCTCTGCCTCATAACTCACTATCATTATGGTCTTGAGCTGGGCAGTTTTGCCCTTTGAAAGGGAGATCCAAGACTCCATCTGGTGTCTCTGTACTGGGTGAAACCAGGGCAGGGATCTCCAGGATTGAGCCCAGGCCCACTCAGAAATCTGTGATGGGCTGGTTGGGGCCTTTCATTCATCCAGTATTCAGTAACCCCCACTCAGTGCAGATGCTTCTCTGGGAGCTGACTGTGATCCCTGCACAGAATAGACAGCACCCCAGGGCTCCAGACTAGATGGGTGTCAGACAGTGACACTGAACACGATGAGAGGTAGCATCCACAGGACATTTCATGTGTTGCCACCTGGCCTCCTCTTGATATGGGTGCATTCTATCCAGCTATGATGAGGTCGGTGGAGCCCAGGAGCAGCGGAACATGTGAGTGAGCTTCGGCTGATCCAGGAGGGCCTTCCATCTTCACCAGGGCAAGGAGAGGACTGTGAGTTGGAGGGGCTGCTGGACCCTCATCCCACACATCTATGATTCCTGTTTTATGGTAAAGGTTGGAGAGCTTCCCTGGGAAAAGAGAAGGGGTCCTGGGGAGCTGTGGGTGGGGTGTGGGCACTGTGGGAGAGCAGAGTGGGCTGGAGGACAGCTTTAGCCCCTAAGAAAGTCATTCCCCACCCCCGCCCCCTCCCAGCCCTGTCTCTGCCCCAATCCTGGGGCCCAGAACAGAAGGTGTGGGAACCATCACACTCAGCAATCTGTTGGAACCAGGACACTAAGTGCACAGAGAGTGCTCAGGAGGCACAGTGAGAGCTCAGGGAGCGGACATCTCACACTCTGTGCAGATTAGTGTCAGTGGAAGGAGACCCACTCATGGCACCGAGTGAATGAGGCAGCACCTAGGAACAGGAGATAACGATTGAGGTATTGGGAAGGTCCAAGGAAGGCCTGTCTAGAGGCAGAGTCCCTTTGTTCCCTCCTTGGTTGGATCTTCAGAGCAGTGGTGTGTGCAGTGAGGGCAATAAACTGGCCAGACACCTCCCATCCCTGGCCACATACAGTTGAATTCAAGTGGCAAGTGGGTAAGGAGACAGACTGAGGAGTATGTTCAGTTCTGCCACGAAGGACAGGAATGGTCACATTATTGATCAAGGACTCCCACTCATAGAGGCTTTTTGCCAGTCTGTTCTCTTTGACCAGGCCTGTCTCAGGCAGGACTAAGATCACAGGTGGACAGGAGTATGATTGGTCTCTGACAGTCAGGATCTGGAGGCCCAGGGGCCCAAATTCCCACAGAAGTTCCCTGGGACATTGGTTTGGAAGGGTGCCCTGTCTTCTGACTCCTCTGCCTACCTGTCTGTCCCCAGGGCCATCTATTCCATTTTGAGCATATGGCTGGAACAATATCCCGAGGATTTTTTACAGCCCGCAGAATTTCCTAGCCTGAATACACTGCTGATATACATGAGGCTCAGTATCCCAGGCTTAGACCTGGAGCGCCATGCCCAGCTTCTGCTGTCCCAGCTGCAACACCTTGGGGCCATGGAGCCAGGGGCTGGAGGTGAGGAGGACTGGGGGTGACTGATGTGGGCTTGTGGAGAGGACAGGGTGGACCACACTGAGCAAGCCTCCATAAAGTGCAGTTGGGCTGAGAGCAGTGAGTAGTCTCAGATCCCTGTCCCCATGAGCTTCAGTCTGAGCAGACCTCCCAGGCATTGGTTCTTGGACGCAAACCACATTGAGTGGTGGGAAAAGTTTTCTCTATTTAGAAGGGAAATGGAAAGTCAAGCATACTGATGGTACTTTCTCTTCTTGGAGCTACAGCACCAAGCTCTGAGCAAAATCAAGAACCACCTCAGGAACTCGCCCCAGCTCCCACTGAGGCACAAGCTGCATCTTTGCAGCCTGAGCTGGCCCAACCCATCCCTGGTGCTGGAACTGACCAGTCAGGAAGAGCAGTGACATCACCTGTCCTGTTGGGGCCAGGGCAGGTGGTCGTCAAGCCTCTAATTCACTTTCCTGATCTGGAAGAACCTCCTGCCCCTTTTCCTGACCTGGAGGTCGACCAGCATCCCACCCTTGCTCCTGGGGTTTCTGAAGGGCCCGAGCCACCACCTGTCTCCACCGAGCAACCAGCCTCAGCCCTTGAGCAGCAGCTTGGGCTGGCTGCAGCTCCAAAAGATGCCTTCCCCTTCCCTGTCATTGTCCTCTTTCTAATTTATGTGGTATTTATACTCATGTATAATGGCTTAAATAGTTTGTTCTTTAAATAAAGTAGAATTTGAGTTTACATAAAATTTCTCTGATCCTTTTCAATTATATATCGAGGTAACAATCAGAGTGTTACACAATCATTTACGTCTCGAACAATTCCATCACAGAGACCCCTGTGCTACTAATCACTTACTGTTCATTCCCTCACCTCACTCCCTGCAACCACTGCTCATCTCTCTGTCTCTGATACTTAACCTCGTCTGGGATTTTCACGTGCCTGGAATCCTACAATATGGCCTTTTCTCCCTGGCTACAGAACATAAGAGTGATACATAATTTTTTTCAATTTTTTATAAAAATACCATTTTATTACAAAGGAATGTTCCCGAAAGAACAAAGATCATAGGAAGCCCCAAAATGAACTATTTTCATTATATGGGATGGGGTTTCTTTTATAAGGATGCCTTGAAAGGCAGAAACCACAGGAGAATTGTCCGGGTCCATGAGACACCGTTAAATTCTTTCATTTTCCTAGATAGGCCACATTTTATCTATTCTAACAGGCATATTATAAGAATATTACAATCACAGCTTAATGTAGAATGTAATGGGTACTGGTGAGTGGGTTGTAGAAAGAAATGAGTCATACAATTCCTGCCTGGTGCCTGGAGCATGTAGGGAGCCCTGCAGAAAGGCAGTTGTGTTGGTGACCAGTTGCCCCATGTATCTGTTCTTCCACTGTTCATTTTCTGTGTCATCTGAGGGGAGGGCCCACCTTCATTCAGTTATTTATATTTTATGCAGCTGAGTCAGGCCCTGGATTCCAGGAGAGAATGGATGCCTCTTGGCATCCATCCTTGGGTGGATGCCTCCCAAGAGGCACAAGATGTAGGGTGGGAAAGTGTGGGGAATAACTGATCTATGCCCCAGCTCTGTATATTTTGTTGAAAGAAAACAGTAAATGAAAACAAGCCATATATATGGATTCCTTTGCTTACATTAACCACAAAACCTTTTAGAAAATTTGAAAACTACCACTCAGCATATCTGTATTGTTTCTTCCAAGTTAAATGGCATCACCCACATTCTCAGTCAATTTTTTACTTACTAGGAGAACATGATATGATATATCGAGCCCTTAATGGCGCTACAAAAATCCTTAAAGCAGTAACAGATGGATTCAGTCAAGCCTAAGGACAGAGATTCAATATACAAATATGAGATTCATCTCTATACACGAATAACAAGCTATCATAGAGAGAAATTGGGGTAAATCGGAAAGGGAGCTAAACCATGAGAGACTGTGGATTCTGAGAAACAAGCTGAGGGTTATGGAAGGGAGGGGGGAGGGGGAGCCTGGTGACGGGTATTAAGGAGGGCACGTATTGCATGGAGCACTGGGTGTGGTGCATAAACAATGAGTCTTGGATCACTGAAAAAATTAAAAAATTAAATAAAAAAGAAACAATGTCTACTAAAGCATTTGAATTTCCATAAAGCATTTGAGTTTCCATATTACAGCTTGTTTTTTTCCTGTTGTCATTCCTGCTGAAACTCAGGTGTGTATGTTTATGTAGTATTCGTTTCCCTGAGGAAGAGGAAAGAGAGAGAGAGAAAAAAAAAGAGAAACTAGTTTTTAATTGATAATCACTCAAAAAGAATAAAATACTTAGGAATTATTTTCACCAAGAGGTGAAAGACATTCATACTAAAAACCATAAATCAGTAGTTAAAATGTTTGAAGACGACAGAATTAAATCTGAAGACATCCCACGCTAATGGATTCCAAGAATATGTGTAATCCAAAGGTCCCACTACATAAAACAATCTAATCATTCAGTGCAAACTCCATCGACATTTAGTGGCATTTCAAGAAATAGAACCAATAATTCTACAAAGTGAATAGTACTGCAGAAGGCTCTGAATAGCCAAAGCCATCTGGAGAAAGGACAAAACTGGAAGTGTCATGCTTTCTGATTTCAGAATATATTTCAAAGCTGTGGAAATCAAAACGGTATGGTATTGACATACAGATGGACACACAAATCAATGGAACAGAGTAGAAAGCCCAGGAAGAAACTCAAATACATGTAGTCAATTAATTTACAACAAAAGCTCCAAGAATATAAGATAGGGAAGCAGCAGTCTCCACAACAAGTGGTGCTGGAAACACTGGGGAGCCTCATGTAAAGGAATGCAACTGGATGTCTATTCAACCCCATCCACAGAAACAAAGTAAGTCAAAATGTGGCAAAGACTTCAACAAAACAGTCACACCCATAAAATACCTAGATGAAAATTGGGCAGAATATTACTAACAACCCCACTTTTTTTAAATAAGTGCCATGACCAAAATTTGAACTCAAGATTCTGAGATCAAGTCAGATGCTCTGTGGACTCAGCCAACCAAGAACCTATTAAAACTATGGCTCACAGAGGTGTCGGGATAGATCTATTCATTTATCCACCTTAACACAATTTTTTTTGCAAGAATGTTTCTTGAGATCATTCTTGATACTGATTTCTGGATTTGACATGAGAAGCAAAGGCTAGGAAGAAAAATATACAGCTGGGACTACATCAAACTAAAGGCACCTACACCGCAAAGGAAATCTCTAATCATCAACACATTGAAAAGACAGAAAGGGCAGGGCATTGAGGGTGGAAAATATTTGTAAACTACCTAACTAATAAAGATTTAATATACAAAATATTGAAGAACTCACACAACCCAATAACACAAAAACAAGTAGCAGTTATAAAATCAGTAGAGTTCAGAATAGACATTTTTTTCAAAGAAAACACACAGATGGCCAACAAATACATGAAGAGATGTTCCCCACCACTTATCACCAGGGAAATGCAAATCAAAGCCCAAAGTGATGTCACCTGACACCTGTCAGAATGGCTGTTATCCAAAAGACCAGAAATAACAAGTGTTGGCCAAAATGAAGAAGAAAGGAAATTGCACTCTATTGGTGAGACTATAAGTGGGCTCTGTTGGTGGGACTGTAAATGGGCGCAGCCACTATGGAAAACAGTATCAAGTTTTCTCAAAAATGTCAACATAGGGACACCTGGTTGGCTCAGTCAGAAGAGTGTGCGACTCTTCATCTTGGGGTCATGAGGTTGAGCCCCACGTTGGGGGTAGTGAGTACCTCAAAAAATTGAAACTAGAAAAACCATATCATCCAACAATTCCCCTCTAAGGTATTAGAATGAAGCCAAGTCTTCTCTCCTCTAAAATGAAGGAGAATAGTTTGATGTGCTGTGCTGTTTCTTTCCAGCACTGAGATTCTCTCCTCCTTTGATATAGGAGCATACTGGGGAAGCCATCAGACACTTTCAAGAGACAGACGTCCTGAGGCTACAGAGAGGAATCTATCCCAACTGACAAGAATATTAGGAAGGGAAGAGAGAGCTACCTCTGGAACAATGGTGCTGTCTGGTTGCTTACAAGGGTGGGGGGAGTTGGAGGTAGACAGGGGAGTGTGCAAGGCTGCTGGCCCAGCACCCAGAGGAGACAGATGATAATGCAGCATCTGACAACAGGCCCCATGAACCATCTGGCTACCGGATCTAGCTCTGGTACCATAAACTCCAACATCCCACTGTGCATAGCTGGCAGATGACAGTATATGGACTCACTGTTCAGAGTGATTTCAACAAGCACCATTTCATGGACAGTGACATTACCCTGTTGCAACTGCATCTGTCTGTGAACTTTACTTCCCAGATTCTTCCTGCCTGCCTCCCAGGGGTGACCCCAAAGCTACCCCTTCACAGCCGTTGCTGGATAACTGGCTGGGGGATGATCACCGAGGATGTTGAGTTAGGGTAGGGAAGGCGGGGAGGAAAAGGGCCAAGGAAGAGGGAGGCGTGATCCCATTGTAGGGCCCTTCCAGCCCTGATACCATGTCTGTCTCAATTTTCAAGTTTCCTTCTGCCCATGGATCAAAAAGTCTGAGCATCTCTAACTTTCAGAATCAGGAATTTGGGCACTTTGACTCCAAGCCATTCAGGATTTCACCCTGACTCCGAAGTCCTGCTTGTGGCCATGTCAGGCCCCTCCAAGGTTTCACAAAACACCTCTTGGGCTTCCCCTGCCATAGATGGTACTTGGGACAGCAGTAATGAAATCAAAGAAGGGCTGCTTGCTGGCTTGGGAGGTGGAGTGGGGGTGTTTACAGCTTAAGAATATTTTCTTCCATGACTCTCACTTCTCCTCATCCATCAACTCAATTAAAACTGGCCTGTTTTGCCAGCTAGCTTGCTTCACTTATTTTTAGACTGAGACAGGAGAAATGGTCGGCCTTTTTACACAATGGTGAATACTTTTGACTTACGGGAATATAATGTTGAGTGGAGAAACTGGAATGTAAATTTCTCATGATTTGTAGGGTCTAGGTCTGCCAGGATCTGGCTGAGTATCTCAGTGGGGGCACTTGGGGCAAGACTTGCTTTGCTGTGCTTCTGGCCACTAAATGTCAGCACAATCTCTGGACATGACAACAGCTAACTCTCCAGCATTTCCAGAGACACCCCCTGGGATGGACTATCACTCATGAAGGACCACTGGCAGAGCAAGAATTGGAAGACAGGTCGGAGGGTAGGAGTTGGGGCGTGAGGGGAAGTCACAGACTAGAGCAGGAGAGATGGAGCAGATGGAGCCTGCAGCTCTCCTTCTTCCTCCACATCCTCCTTTTACCTTGGCTGCTGGGCCTGGGCTGTCCCTGAGCACATGTGAGGGCTGCAAATGGCAAGCACACCCCAAGAGGGAGCTGTCACTGTGACACTGCACTTCCCCATTCAAACACCAGTCAGTTCTGTGAGCCATGTGTGGAAATAGAATCCACATGGGAAGCATCCACAGACCAGTTGGTCCGTGAGGCTGAGCCATGTCTTATTCATCCTACCTCAACCCACCTGGAATCTAATGGGCACATCAGTGCAACCAAGACAGGACTCCCAGCTTCTACCCTTTGTGCTCTACTTCTAGCTCTGCATAGATGCCACATTAATTGTTTTCAAAGCATAAGGAGACCCTTTGGTAGTTTCCCAGTGTGCTTAGAATGAAATCTGAACTCCACGCCCTGGTGAAGAGGCCCTGCTTGCCCTGGACCCTGCTATGACCTTGCCTTGCACAGCTCCGTCTCTCATAGATACTGGAGAGCAGCTTTCTCACCTGCTTGGTACCACTTTGCATTCCCACCAGCAGTGGCTGAGAGTTGTCCTTGCTCCATGTTGTCTCCAGTACTTCATGTTGCCCACCATTTTCAATTTAATGATTGCATGTGATTTTATTTTATTTCTCTGGTGAATAATGGAGATGAGCTCTTTTTCACAAGTATATTACCTCTTTTTAAAGGTGTCTGTTCAAGTATTTTGCCATTATTTCTATGGGGTTGCGTGCTTTTCTTAATTGTAGGGCATGAGTATGTTATTGGATATATGTTAAGAATGTCTTCTACTCTGTGGAATCCTTCTCTTTTATGGGGGGAGGGAATTGAGACACAGAGAAGGAAGTGGATAGCCCAAGGTAAGGTAGCATGACCAGAGCCAAACCTAGAAAGCCAATGCCCTCCTCTGGAGCTGTGGCCCCCACGGGGTTCCTCCTATAGCTGCCCCCTCCCTCTCTTGTTCCTTCTTCCCAGCTCTTTGTTTCTCTCCTTGGCCATCTCCCACCAGCTCAGAAACATACTGTTGTGATTCCCATCTTCAAACACCCTACAAGTACCTTCTCTCCTCTCCAAACCCGTTCTCTGCACCCTGATTCTCAGCCTGCCTCCCCAGTAGGGCTTACCCCAGGGGTGTCATCCCAGGCCCTCTTCTGCTTGCTCCCTTCCCTTTCTTGACTCAGCCCATTCCATCAGACTTTTGTGCTTGTCCTTTCTCCACCCTGCTCCCATCAAGATAGCCAGATGCCTAGGTTCTCACCTCTGACCTCCTCCTACCTGGTGCTCAGCCTGCAGCATCTCCCATCACACTTGGAAGGCAGCCCCTCCTCTATCTCATGCTCTCTTCAACCTCTTTCTAACTCCTCCCACCAAGGACTACCACTCAGCCCTATGCTGCTTTTCTTGCCTTGCTCAATTTTTACCTTAGATGGAGAGAAAGGGCCAGATATGCCTGTACCTCACCACACCATTTCTTTCCAGTCTTTGTCACACTCTTTCTGCTCACAGTAATGTTCTGAATGGGATTCCTGTGTTGATTTCTGCCCTGCCACTGGCTATGGTTCACCTACCTCGAGAACATCCTACCATCCTTCTAGAATCTGGACCAGGTCACATTACTTCCCTGCCGAGTGTCCTTCAGTGTCTCATCACCCTGACCCTCCTAGTTGATAAGGAGTGAGACCTGGCCCTGTTGATCCATGGCCTCACCTATTCCAAGCAGGCTGGCTACCTTTGCCTGCATCTTCCATTTCAGCCTTGCTCATTGCTTGCATCTTGGCTCAGAGGCCCTCTGATGGCCCAGGTAGGCCAGCCCTTCTTGCCACTCACCACCCCCTGGGCACATCTGTTCCACATCTTGCATCTGCAGATGTGTGTGATCTACTGTGTGTGTTCATTGTTCATGTCACTTCACTGTCTCCTTCACACAAAGGGGAATCAGTCATGTTTATTCAAACAGAAGGCTGGAAGGATGCTTTGTTTCCTTGGTCCCTACTTCTTAGACTATGAGATGGAACCATTATGCCCCATGGTGTCAGATGCCTTTCTGCCTTGTAGTCCTGAGCTCTAAGTCCCCAGCATTCTTCTGAGAACCCTTGGGCTCCTTGCCATTCTGACCACTCTACCACTCTGGACTCAAGCATCACTTTTTTCCTCTGACATATCTCATAGTTTGCATTTTCTAAAGAAGCTCAAAAAAAAAAAAAAACTAGAGGGAAAACTAGAGACCTCAAGAAGTCCAAAAACAAAGGCTCAGGTGGGATGTAGTACTGGGCTGAGGATTCATCCAGAGTCTTGTAGGCCCCATGGGACTTCAGGTGGTATCCTCTCTCACACAGATCTAAGAGCACAAAGGGCTGGCATCCTGCACCTGGACCCCTCTGTACATTCTCCTAGGTCTGTGACTGACAGCCTATGTCCCCTCCAGAGCTTTGTGAAGTGAGCTCCAGAGCCTACCCTTGAGATTTTGATTGAAGAGGTCTGCAGTGGGATCCTGGGTCTGGACTTTTCAAATCCTTCAGGGGATTCTGATGAGAACCACTCACAGCCCACTTGACACAAGGTTTCCTAAGTTCCACTCTGGTGGAGGACAAAGGCACTGTCTTCACACTGTCTAAACCATATGTGTTCCCCTCTATCTTGGTTTCCACAACTCATGCTGCCTCTTTACTCAGGGATATTCTGGGGGTTCCCTGGTCTGCAAGCTGAGCAGTAGTACTTGGTTTTTGATGGGGCTATGTAGCCAGAGCCTGCCCTGCCACTACCCTATAACCCCAGGTTTTCTACAAGCTCAGCTACTTCTCCAACTGAATAAGTGAGAAGAGTGCCTCAGCCAATCCCAATCCTTCTTTTGCTCCTTCTCAGGAAAAAACCTCTTATTTTGAGTGACTTCTTCTCTCGACATGATCCACAAGCCCAGCACCTGAATAACCCATGTGTCTTCCTCCTGCTGCTGATTTCCCTAAAGACTCTGTGACAGACCCCATTGTGCCCCTCCTGGCCCTCCGCCCCCCCAAAACTTGTCTGCATTAGTGCCAATGGGTTCTGCATTCTCAAGTGTCCATCTCTGAGCTCTCCTCTCCACATGATGCCTGCTGTAGACTTGACAAGATAAAAATACTTAAAGAGGCCTCCCACTCCTGTTTTGGACCTGTCACAGCTACGTTCCACCCCCACACTACTGTCCTTCAAGCTCCTCAGGAAGATCTCTCTCTTCCCTGGGCTCAAGGTGTGAAAGGGCAGGGACACTGACGGGGGTTTGTTGGCCATCCAGAGCTCAGCCACTAGCCTTGGGGAGTCTTCTGGAAGAGTTATCATGCCTTAGGAGCCAGAGTCTTGTCCCATGTAGGAAGCAGCATGCCTTAGGTCCCACAGAGAACTAATGTGATGGGTCCTTCTAGAGGTGGGTGATGTGCCATGACCTGGGCATGAAGAAGGATATTCCAGGCCCATAGGGCGCATAGGCTCTCTTGGGAAGGCTGTATTTGAAATAGAGTGTGAAGGGCACTGGCCACCATGCTTAGGTCTAAAGTCTCAGGTCACCTGGCCTCCAGAGCCCTAGTCTAACCCTGAGAGGTTTATTCTCAGTCTATTCCCCTTGTAACCATAGCTCTGTCTTTCCCCAATATCTCAAGCCCTGGCCCACCACCCTCTGAGGACTTGACAAAGCTTGTTGTTTGGCAGACCCTAGACATGGTGCGTCAGCACTAAACCCAAAGCCATGCTCTGAGATGTCCCCTACAAACATGCCTGTGTCACAGAAACTTGTTAACTACTTAGCAGAATGCTCAGAAGGGTCTCACAACCAGAGGCCCCCAACCTGAATATTTGCTGATTAGGGAGCTGCCTCCAACCATTGTAGGCCCACTGTATCCAATGTGCCATCATTATTTCTGTTCAAATTCCTTCCACTCTTGTCCCTCAAACAGCCTAGACTCTCACGAGCAGGTGAGAACAGGTCAAGCCACATGCACGTGATCACCAAAATCTTGCTGGATTTAAGCCCTCTGCTACTCATACAAATGTTTCCTCTCCAGCTCTGCAGTCTCTGGAAGTGAGAGAAAAAACCATTCCCTTCCTATAAGTAGACTCAGTTATGGGGCTCCATGGCCAGGTTGCTAGGCCCTCACATGGGAGTCAGCACTTAATTCAGGTTTGGAGCACGAGCCACCTGCTGCCCCTGGAAGAGCCACTTTCCTCAACTCATGGTGACTGCATTCGATTTCTCTCAAATAGAGACTTCTTTCTTGTCCATCAATAGCTATGTTTCCATGCGAAGCATGGTAGGGTGTGACTAGTTGCTCTTCCATGAAGTGTCCAGGCCCCCTAGCTCATAGATGCAAATTCAATTCCCGTCCACTCTGAAGATCTACCAAATCACAGTTCCATGTCAGCCTATTTCCCCTATTACCCATGGCCAGCTTCAATGCTCCGTATAATTATCCAGGTTTGATCTCTTTTTACAGATCTGGACCTGAGGGCTAGCATGGTCAATTAACTTGTCTGAGGTCATGTGGGTAGTAAATAGTAGAATAGAAATTCCAATACAGATCTCTTCAAGGAGCTGAGAGGTCTTCCCTCTAATGCAGACCATGCTCAGGCACCTCAAGGCCCTCTGTGACTTCCATTCTCAGGCTACCTGTGAAAAGTATGATGAGAGGTTTGGGCTGACTGTCCCAAATGTGGCCCTGGTCAGTGGTAAGAAAAGATCCAAAGTAACAAGACTGATGTCAGAGTGCAGAGCAGGTGGGCAGGGCCAGTGAATCTGACGCTGGGGAACAAGCTGAGAGTGCCACTGCAGTGTGTTTCACCAGACCTTCCATCAGGAGCTCTCTGTGGGTTGCTGGCTCACATCCCCAGAGAAACCGTGGGCGAGCAGAGGAGGTGAGAAGAAAATGTAGAATCAATGAGGAAACCTGGAGAAACTAAAGGTGATCCTGAAGCGATCTGTAGCTGGGAGAAGACGGTAGGGCAACGAGAGGATGGGTTTGAAGAAGGCTTTTTATCTGTTCTGCTCTTTTCCCATCCCATACACTGTGCCAAATGCTGTCTAATATTTATCAGGTGCCAGTATGTTGCAGGATGGCCATGTCAACTAGTGTGTAAGACCAGACAGCCACATTGAGTACATGCTCCCCATGCACCCACTTATTACCCCCACCACTTGCAGGAGAAGTACTCTCAAGAGAGACTTGATCCTTCTTCTGTAATTTCTTCTAAGGGCTTTAAAGTTGAAGCCATGTCTCTTGGAGTTGCTTGGTGGATGATAGTATGCAGGAGAAGTTAAGAGTGGCTTTGTGGTTCCTGGGGCCCTCTGCTCTGGGCTCACCCTCCCTTCTCTCTGAATTCATCAGGACTTCTGTCCTTGTCCAGTGCACAGTACTAAACAGTGACAGAATAGATGCTAACACGATGGGGATATGAGCACACATCCAAAAAAATATCATACACCTGTGAAGTATGATGGCCACATAAGAAATACAACAGAATGAATGTTGCATATTATTTGAGATAGAATTATTGGAAAAGACAGACTCCAGAAAATTAATAAACACAATCAATCTATCCTTCTGGGTATAGAAAAATATCATTAGCAGTAAGACCCAAGAAAACCACAGGAAAGAACCAAGTTAAAATACTGCATATGAAAAAGAGAATGGTTGAATTAGAGGGCCTAATAGACTGGATAAATCACAGGATAAACACAGATCAAAGAGGTGTGCAATTGCTGCTTTCTGTGGACATTATGGAAGTGTGGACTTTAGACCTGGCACACTTATGCTAGGATCATTTGTGGAGTTTCTTTACCAAAGAACTAATTACTGAGATGTGTTGGGGTATATGGAGAAGTGGAAGCTGGTGCAGGAGCCTGGCATACGCAGAAGCAACAGATCTTTCATCACACCCCCCTCCGCATGCCCTTTTTACCCCCTCCTTCACTGTCCCCATCCACCCCCACAACCACTAGCCCTAAGGGACAGGGGAGGGAGAATGAGAAGTAGGGACCAGCAGCTGAGGGACAAAACTAACTGGGGAAGCCTCACAAATAGGGTTTTCATGGAAATAATCACTGGGACTACTCTAGTCCATTCCTCACATCTTCAGCTGAGGCTCCCCTCTGGCTGAACCCATGTGGAGAGCGTAGAAGCCTGTCAGGTCTTTCTACTTCCCACTTCCATCCCACAGAAGGAGTGGGATGGGTGGAGAGTTTTCCTGGAGGGACATACAGGAGGTAACTGCCATGTGTGTGTGTGTGTGGGGGGTGTCTAGATTACTAGATTCCACTCTGATGCTTAAAAAAAAGAAATTAAAAGAATTTATTAAAGTAATTTCCACGAGGCACCTGGCTAGCTCAGTCAGTAGAGTATACAACTCTTTAACCTGGGGTTGTGAGTTTGACCAACACATTAGGTAATTAAATTAGGTAATTAATTAAAATAACTTATGTATAGAGGCAAACCTAAAAGCCAACTCTCAATTATGGAGAACAAACAAAATTATAGAGAACAAGCAAACCATTCTGGATGGTTACCAGAGGAGAGGTGGGTCATGGGTTCAATAGATGATGGGGATTAAAGAGGGCACTTGTTTGATGAGTGTTGGGTGTTGTACTGAAGTGTCGAATCTGTTGTGAACCTGAAACTAATATTACACTCTAAGTAACGAGAATTTCAATACACATGCACAAGAAAGAAAAAATAAAACTTAAAAAAAGCCTTTATAAAGGCATTGAGGAATCTAGAGGGTCAAATTCTGAGAGAAAGCCTCCACTTGGAGTGTAATCAGAATATCTGATTCCCAAAATTGTTTTGCTGCAAGGATATTCTTAGAACTCATAACTGGGCTTCAGCAGACATCTAGAAAGGCCACAGGAAGAAAGCTGTATTAGGCAAAGTTCTCCAGAGAACCAATTGGATGTCTGCATGTAAATATATAGGCTCTATATCTATGCCTATATCTATGTATCTACAGAGAGAGAGAGAGAGAGAGGTTTATTTCATTTTTTTAAGATTTTATTTATTTATTTGACAGACAAGTAGAGGGCACAAGTAGGCAGAGCGGCAGGCAGAGGGAGAGGGAGTAGCAGGCTCTCCGTGGAGCAGGGAACGGGATGGGGGACTCAATCCCAGGATCCTGGGGTCCTGACCTGAGCCAAAGGCAGCCGATTAACTGACTGAGCCACCCAGGCACCCGAGAGAGATTTAAGGAATTGGCTCATGATCATGGAGAGTAGCAATCCAAAATCTAGAGGGTGGGCTGGCTGGCTCAGACCCTGGAAGAGCTAATATAGCAATTCAAGGCTGTATTAATCAGATTTTTCATTTTCTGCATTTTATGGTAACTACACATCTTACTGGAGGTATGGAGGCAAGGAGAAGCTAACTGATCTATTCTTGGAGATAATAATCAACACGTAACATAACTTTTATATGCAAACCAACCAATCCCAAGGCCCTACCCTTAACACCTCCTTTATCTCACTCTCACACACTAAAACCAATAGTTCCCTCATTCACTCACTGCATAGGTAGGTGTAAGACAACTACAAACCACCCTTATAGCCTAGAGCCAGTTGACATTACTCGAACTGGCCAGTCCTAGACTGTTTCTCATGCTCTGCCTTGCTTTGTCCATGGAAACCACAGTAAAGGCTCTGGGCTATGCTTTCACCTCACTCTCACTTCTGTCTCCTGACCAAACTGGTGTTTCATCACCTGTGTAAAGTACCATGCTCCCTCTTCTTGGGAAATGCAAATAACAAATAGACCTCAATGTAATTTGCATCTTTGTGTCATCACACAGTCACCTCCATAAATCAAAAGCCCAGAGGTTTTTTAACACAAAGTCCAAATGTTCTTCGGCTGGAGACCTAGGAAGAGAGAATATTGCAGTTCAAGTTTGGAGTGGTCTGCTGGCATAATGACCTTCTTCTGGGACACTTAGTCTTTTGTTCTAGTTGGCCCTTTGATGATGTAGGCCCACCTACATTATGGAAAGACTTATGCTTTACTCAAAGTCCACTCTTTTAAGTATTAATCACATTCCAAAAACACTCTCTCGAAGAAATATCTAGAATAATGCTGCACTAAATATCTGGACACTGTGAGACAAACCAAGTCAATACTTAAAATTAACCATCCCAAGAAACTTATGGGAAATGCTCCACATATTACACTTGGACCCAAAGGAGTGTAACAAGATAAGACACACTGGTTCCAAGCCCGGGAGCCTGCAGGGATGGAGTGGAAAGGAGACAGCAAAGGACCGGGTGGATGTGCCCTTGCAGTTGGACTAGCTAGTGGTCTCTCAACCAACATCAAGCAACGAATGTGGTTTGAGGTGGTCTGTGACTGATAGGGCTCCAGAATCCCAGCTGACACAAATGCTGAGCTGCTCTAAAGGAGGGTGCATTCATTCTTGGTATAAGGAAGTCACTGTAATTAGTTTTTACAAGAATAAAATCCAGCATATGGTCAAACAGAACCAAACATGAAAGGAAACAAAGCTCATGCAGAAAGAAACAGAAGATATAAGAGAAAGAGAAATGGACAAAGATTTCAGACTTTGTAAATGTCGAACATTTCATATACATCTACTCATTTCCCTGTGTCTGTTAGCTTTTCAATAACTCTACTCATTGCCATTGGATCCGCTATCCTTTCCTGAATAAAAAAGGACCTCAGAACTACCAGCTAGGAGTGTCACTTCCATCATGGCTCTCTGGACCAAGTCTCCAGTGAAAGTGGTGAAGATGATTTTTAAAAATGAAAGGGTCTAGAAATGGTCTTATAGCCATACAGCAAATGAAGAAAAGTGTATTCAAGAAGCCCTACAAAACTTAGTAAGAATGGTAAGAGTTGGTGACTCTTGAATCACAAGCTACTTTCTCCCTTCCCCATTCCCAGCTCAGCATGAAACAAAGTCCACCCCAGATGGCTGCAGCCAAGGACAGAGGGCTCCCTTCCTCCCAGTTTGAGGCATCCTCTTGGGAGAGGCAGAAGATGCCTCTCAAACAGGATGCCCAGATTGAGGCATCCTGCGGGGAGAGGCCAGTCTTTCTCAGCCTGACCCCAGCTGCCAGTTGTCAAGAGCAAGTTCCTGGCAAGGGTGGCCAGGAGATCGGGCTCTTTCTACAGTCCAGCTTTTACTCTGGAGGAGGCTCTCCCTTCGGTGCTGGGCACTGAAAATAATAAACCACACCTGTCCTTGCCCTGACCTGCAGTCCAAAGTGTCTAATGCTCAAATTGGCAAGACAAGATGACCCATGTCTACCATCTCCTTTCCCTATATCATGAAGCATCTCCCTCCTATCACAGGATGATGGAGAAGTATGCCTAAGACTTACCACAATTATCTTTGAGCTGGGATCGTTTCTCTTTTCTTTGAAAATCCCAGCAGAGAAGATTGTATTAGCTAAATCATTTAATCTATTATACTTTGTAAAATGAAATAAATGAAATGAAAATCAACAACTCTAAAATCAAAAAACTCAAATATAAATAAGAAAAATCAAAGAAAATCCATGATTAAGATAAATAAAAATTAATAGGAATAAGAATAAAATACTTATTAAAAATAAGTGTAGAAGAAATTCTAAATGAAATAATTTAAAAACATGCATAGAACAGAAAATCTATTTTTTTAAGATTTTATTTATTCATTTGACACAGAGAGAGAGATTACAAGTAGGCTGAGAGGCAGGCAGAGAGAGAGGAGAGAGGAGGAAGCAGGCTTCCTACTGAGCAGAGAGCCCGATGTGGGACTTGATCCCAGGACAATAGGATCATGACTTGAGCCGAAGGCAGCGGCTTTAACCAACTGAGCCACCCAGGAGCCCCTGAAAATCTCTTCAAAGTTAAATGAATCGGAAAATTGATTACCATGTAAAGGAGTGGCTATAAATTTGGGGAAGATGAAGGCAGTCATCCCTTCTAAGCTGTACAGGCTACTAACTATTTTAAAGAACAGAAGGAAAATAGAGGAAAATTACAGTAGAAGTAGCAAGAGACCAGAACCCTATGAACAAGGCATAGGGGGACACAGCTGCCACCAGCCGACCTAGATGCAGGCACAATAGAGAGAAGCCGAATGTCAGCGAACATAGTCTCTTCCCGACGGTGGACGCCGGTGCAACGGTGTGAGTGGAGGTATACAGAGCATGCCG
>LNAC01000771.1:6028-39582 GCA_002007465.1 Ailurus styani
CTACACCCAGCAGGAGAAGAGAAATAATAAAGATCAGAGCAGAAATCAATGAAATAGAAACCAAAAGAACAGTAGGACAAATCAACGAAACGAGGAGTTGGTTCTTTGAAAGAATTAATAAGATTGATAAATCCCTGGTCAGACTTATCCAAAAGAAAAGAGAAAGGACTCAAATTAATAAAATCATGAATGAAAGAGGAGAGATCACAACCAACACCAAAGAAATACAAACAATTATAAGAACATATTATGAGCAACGCTACCCCAGCAAGTTTGACAATCTGGAAGAAATGGATGCATTCCTAGAGACATATAAACTACCAAAATTGAACCAGGAAGCAATAGAAAACCCTAATAGACCCATAACCAGCAAGGAAATTGAAGCAGTCATCAAAAGTCTCCCAATAAACAAGAGCCCGGGGCCCAATGGCTTCCCGGGGGAATTCTACCAAATATTCAAAGAGGAATTAATACTTATTCTCCTGAAACTGTTCCAGAAAATAGAAATGGAAGGAAAACTTCCAAACTCATTTTATGAGGCCATCNATGGCTTCCCGGGGGAATTCTACCAAATATTCAAAGAGGAATTAATACTTATTCTCCTGAAAATGTTCCAGAAAATAGAAATGGAAGGAAAACTTCCAAACTCATTTTATGAGGCCATCCTTACCTTGATCCCAAAACAAGGCAAAGACCCCATCATAAAGGAGAATCACAGACCAATATCCTTGATGAACATGGATGCAAAAATCCCCAACAAAATTCTAGCCAATAAATACTAGTCAATACAGCACACTAAAAGGACTATTCACCAGGACCAAGTGGGATTTATTCCCAGGCAGCAAGATTGGTTTAACATTTGCAAATCAATCAATGTGATACAAGACATTAATAAAAAAAAAAGAACAAGAATNAAGAACCATATGATCCTCTCAATAGATGCTGAAAAAGCATTTGACAAAGTACAGCACCCTTTCTTAATCAAAACTCTTCATAGTGTAGGCATAGAGGGTACATACCTCAATATCATCAAAGCCATCTATGAAAAACTCACAGTGAATATCATTCTCAATGGAGAAAAACTGAGAGCTTTGCCCCTAAAGTCAGGAACACAGCAGGGCTGTCCACTATCACCACTTCTATTCAGCATAGTACTAGAAGTCCTAGCCTCAGCAATCAGACAACAAAAACAACAACAAAAAATAAAAGGCATCCAAATCGGCAAAAAAGGTCAAACTCTCACTCTTTGCAGATGATATGATCCTTTATGTGGAAAACCCAAAGGATTCCACTCCAAAACTGCTAGAACTCATACAGGAATTCAATTAATGTCAGGATATAAAATCAATGCACAGATATCAGTTGCATTTCTATATACCAACAACAAAGCAGAAGAAAGAGAAATTAAGGAGTCAATCCCATTTACAATTGCACACAAAACTATAAGATACCTAGGAGTAAACCTAACCAAAGAGGCAAAGAGNAACCAAAGAGGCAAAGAATCTGTATTCAGAAAACTATAAAGTACTCATGAAAGAAATTGAGGAAGACACAAAGAAGTGGAAAAACATTCCATGGTCATGGATGGGAGGAACAAATAANATGCTCATGGATGGGTAGAATAAATATTGTGAAAATGTCTATGCTACCTAGAGCAATCTACACATTTAATGCAACCCCCATCAAAATACCAGCAATTTATTTCAAAGAAATGGAACAAATAATCCTAAAATTTATATGGAACCAGAAAGACCTCAAATACCCAAAGGAATGTTGAAAAAGAAAACCAATGTTGGTGGCCTGACAATTCCAGACTTCAAGCTCTATTACAAAGCTGTCATCATCAAGGCACTATGGTACTGGCACAAAAACAGACCCATAGATCATTGGAACAGAATAGAGAGCCCAGAAATGGACCCTCAACTCTATGGTCAACTAATCTTCAACAGAGCAGGAAAGAATGTCCAATGGAAAAAAGACAGTCTCTTCAACAAATGATGTTGGGAATATTGGACAGCCACATGCAGAAAAATGAAACTGGATCATTTCCTTACACCACACACAAAAGTAGACCCAAAGTGGATGAAAGACCTCAGTGTGAGAGAGGAATCCATCAAAATCCTTGAGGAGAATGCAGGCAGCAACCTCTTCGACCTCAGCCACAGCATCTTCTTCCTAGGAACATCACCAAAGGCAAGGGAAGCAGGGGCAAAAATGAACTATTGGGACTTCATCAAGATTAAAAGCTTTTGCACAGCAAAGGAAATAGTCAATGAAACCAAAAGACAACTGACAGAATGGGAGAAGATATTTGCAAATGACATATCAGATAAAGGGCTTGCATCCAAAATCTATAAAGAACTTATCAAACTCAACAGACATAGAACAAATAACCCAGTCATGGGCAGAAATGGGCAGAATACATGAACAGACATTTCTCCAAAGAAGACATCCAAATAGCCATGAGACACATGAGAAAGTGCTCAACATCACTTGGCATCAGGGAAATACAAATCAAAACCTCAGTGAGATACCACCTCATACCAGTCAGAATGGCTAAATTTAAGAAGTTAGGAAATGACAGATGCTGGTGAGGATGCGGAGAAAGGGGAACCCTCCTACACTGTTGGTGGGAATGCAAGCTGGTGCAGCCACTCTGGAAAACAGTATGGAGGTTCCTCAAAAAGTTGAAAATAGAGCTACCTTTATGACCCAGCAATTGCTTTACTGGGTATTTACTGTAAAGATACAAAGGTAGTGATCCTGAAGGGCAAATGCACCTGAATGTTTATAGCAGCAATGTCCACAATAGCCAAACTATGGAAAGAACTCAGATGGCCATCAACAGAGGAATGGATAAAGATGTGGTATATATATATACAATGGATTACTATGCAGTCATCAAAAGAAATGAAATCTTGCCCTTTGCAACAATGTGGATGGAATTAGAGGGTTTTATTCTAAGCAAAGTAAGTCAACCAGAGAAAGACAATTATCATATGATCTCTCTGATATGAAGAATTTGCGGGGCAAGGCAGGTGGTCATGGAGGGTAGGGAGGGAAAGCATGAAACAAGATGGATTTGGGAAGGAGACAAACCATAAGAGACTCTTAATCTCATGCAACAAACTGGAGGGTGGGTTACTGGATGGTGGGAGGATAGGGGTGGGTGGCTGGGTTATGGACATTGGGGAGTGTTTGTACTATGGTGAGTGCTGTGAAAGGTGTAAGCCTGATGATTCATGTACCTGTACCCCTGTGGCAAATAATAATAATAATAATAAAAAGAAAAAAAAGAAAAGAAAATAATATAGACTCAAATTATATGAAACAACAATAAACATAAGCACAAGTAAAAATAGTATATATATTATATATATATACATAGACATTGATATATAATATATATATACACACACATATATATGATAGCATCAGGAGATTTTAGCACAAACCTCTCTTGGTAATTGAGAGAATAAGTAGGGGGAAATAAAGATACAAAGGATTTAAGTGACATGGTTAGGAAAAGAGCTAATAGACATATACAAATCACTGCACCCAACAAATGACAAATGCACGCTCTCTTCAGATATACTTAGAAGATTGTAAATGATGAGCATGTGTTGGGCCATAAAACAACACTAAAAGTGAATGAACTACAGATATATCAATAACACAGATGAATTTCATAAACATAATGAACAAATTAAACAAGAAACACAAATATATAAATGTAATTCCATTTATATAAATTTTGAAAACTGGCATTTCATATCTGATGTTTAATTCACCAATATATATATATATATTTTATAGTAGTCTGGAAATGATTACTAAAAAAGTCAGGAAAAATGGTGGGGGCTCAATCTAGGATGTGCTTCCAGACAACTGGCAGTGTTTTTTTATGTCCTTTTTATTATGGTTGCATGAATGTTGACTTTATAATCATTCTTTACCCATTCATATGTGTTTTTGTGATAAAATACATGTAACATAGAATTTACCATGTTAAACATTTTTAGATGTACAGTTCAGTTGCGTTAAATACATTTGCAGTGTAGTACAACCATCACTGTTATGCATTTCTAGAACTTTTTTTTGTCACTGCAAATAACAACTCTGTACCCATTTTTTGACCTTTAAAGTAAAATAGCCAGTTATTTTATTGGCAAAATGGGTTTATTCAGGAATTGCAGAGAAGTTGTAATTGAGGACATGGAAGTTATAGGAAGCTATAAGAAAGTTGGGAAACCAAAGGAGAGGAAGGTTGCTTTATAGAGAAAAGGAGTAAGTTGGGTTGGGCTGCTCTGAGTGAAAGCCATCAGAGGAAAGTGAGAGTTCAGGGTAGTGAAGGTTGTGGTATTTTCTTATTGGCCCAGCTTCTCCCTGGGTAGGGTGAAATTCTCCCTTCCTCCTTCTGAAGTAGTAAAGTAGATTTCTTCCTGCTGGTAATGCAAGGTACATGTCTTCCTGCTGGGGTCTGCAACGGACAAGGGGTAAGATATGAGAGCTCCTGCTTCTGGCCTCCCAGCTCCATTTTTAACTGAGGTTTCTTTTATTCAGTTTCACACCATTAAATAACATCTCCCCATTCCTTTGTTCCCCCAATTCCTGGTAAACTCTCATCTACTTTTTGTCTTTTTGAATTTGTCTACTCTGGACTGGCAAGAGATTGAGATACCACTTTACACCATTTAGAATGGCCAAAATCAACAGGACAAGAAATAACAAGTGTTGGAGAGGATGTGGAGAAAGGGGAACACTCTTACACTGTTGATAGGAATGCAAGTTGGTTCATCCACTTTGGAAAACAGCGTGGAGATTCCTCAAAAAATTAAAAATAGAGCTATCCTATGAACCTGCAATTGCACTACTGGGTATTTACCCCAAAGATACAGATGTAGTGAAAAGAGGGACCGTATGTACCCCAATGTTCATAGCAGCAATGTCCACAATCACCAAACTGTGGAAAGAGACGAGATGCCCTTCAATAGATAAATGGATAAAGAAGATGTGGTACATATTTACAGTGGAATATTATTCAGCCATCAGAAAGGATGAATACCCAACTTTTGTATCAGCATGGACAGGTCTGGAGGAGATTATGCTGAGTGAAATAAGTCAAGCAGAGAAAGTCAATTATCATATGGTTTCACTTACTTGTGGAACATAAGGAATAAAATGGAGGACTCTAGGAGAAGGGAAGGAAAAGTGAATTGGGGTAAATCGGAGGGGGAGATGAAAGATGAGAGACTGTGGACCCTGAGAAACAAACTGAGGGTTGTGGAGGGGTGGGGGATGGGGGATGGGTGATCTTGGTGTTAAGTATTAAGGGGGGCACGTATTGGATGGAGCACTGGGTGAGGTGGATAAACAATGAATCTTGGATCACTGAAAGAATAAAATAAAAAAATTTTAAACAATTTGCCAATGGCAGGACAGAGGTAGGGATGGAGGAAATGGAAGATGAGGGTAGGAATGTCTTTTCATGCTATTTGATTGTTTTGAATCACTGAATTTATAGCTTATTTAAAAAGTTAAGAATGAATAAAGAGATGAATGATTAAAAATGAACAGGGAGTACCTTAACTACCACATACATAAAGGCTAGATTCTTGGGGAACTTCAATCTTCCTCCCTACCAAACTTCTGGGGGAAGAGATTTACCTCCTCTGATCTGCTGCTTGAAAGGAGGGGAGAAGAGGGAGCAAATGAAAAAAGTCAGTAATTAATAGCTCACAACTCTTCCTGTCATATTAGTCTATTCCTCCCACTTGCCAATGAATTCCTTGAGAGCAGGAATTCTCATCTTCATTTTTGTGTCCTTGAGCACAGTGACTGGTTCAACAGAGGCACAATAAAAATCATTGTTTCCTTATTACAAATTAAATATATTTAGGGATAATGGAGATTAATAAGAAGGCTAAGAACATTGAAATACTTTAGGAAATCTATCTTGTTTTCTTTTTTCTCTAACAGTTTTTGTGATTCTGTTTTAGACCAGTAAGATATTCTTAGAAAAAAGGTTTGAGAAGTGTCTTGCTTAGCCAAGTGTCACAGTTAATAAAAAGGGACAGGTTCCTCAGAAAGACTCAGGAGGTTAAGAATGTATCTTGAAGTGACAATCCCAGAAGTCGCGGGTCAGAGCGACAGCATAAACTCATAAAGTGTCCATTCACCTTAAAAATAAAACTGCCAGTTATTTCCCCAGCAAAATGGGTTGATTTGGAAAACGCAGAGAATTCCAATTTAGGACAAGCAAGCTACAACAAAACCATGGTCAAGTCAAAAGAACAAAGGAGAACATTGTTCTATAGAGGAAAGGGGGTGGGGGCAGCAAGGAGGGCTCTTGTAAACAAAAAGCCCATTGGAGTAACCTGGGAGTTTGAAATAGAATGATTTTTCGGTGGCTGAATTGTGACAGTCTCTCATTGGCTCTATTGCCTGGGGAGGACGAAACCTTTCTTCTTACTGGAAGCTAGTGTGGACTCATCAAGTACCTCTCTTCCTGTCGGCTCTGTCCTTTGGACAAGGAGTGGTAGGGTGTTAGAGCTCCCCCTGCTGTCCTCCCTACTCCATTTTTAAATGAGGGTTCCTTTCACTAATTTCCAAAAAACTTTCCAAGTTGTTTTACTACCAATCTCCCCATCGTCATAAATTTTATGACTCTCTAATTTATTTACTGCCAATCTCTATGTCAGAATCGATGATTCCTGGCTTCCTTAATTTTAGCAATAAAATTGGTGGTTGTTGAGAAGTCAGCTTTAAGCATGATACCATTATTTGAATGTTTTAAAGACATTTATAATTTCATCAGGTTGCCTAACTTAAAAATTCCCCCCCTCCTTTTACTTGAGTTTTGTGGTGGACTAAGGATGGTGTGCTGAATTCTTAGAGCCCTTTGTTAATCCTTAATGGGTTTTGGCTGCCCAGCACCCATTTTCCCTTTCTAAGAACACCCATTCTTACTTGTGAGGAATTTGCTCTTCCTAACACCCATGGATTATAGCCCTCGTGCCCCAGTTTTCCTTAGCTGAGCTCAGGCTCATGACCCTAGTGAAGCTAACTTGGACTTTGTGTCTCCAATTGCCAAAGACACCAGCAACTGTTGGCATTTCAGCTCAACCTGGCAAATGGTCCCCCATGACCATNTGGCCCCCCATGACCATTTGTGGTAGAGTGTGTGCTTGAGCAGAGCACCCTGCCTGGTTCCCTCCCACCGCCACCAGGCTGGTCCCTTCAAATACATTCCTACAATGAATTAAGTATCCAGAATGGATTCCTCTTTCTCTGCAACTGAAGTATTCTAAAAAAATGCACCCAAGGTTTTTTTTTGTTTTTTTTTGTTTTTTTTTTTAGTTTTTGATGTAGTGTTCATTGATTCATTTATCCTCCCTTTCCTCTTCTTCTGCCTTGAGGTCTTCTCTGCAGGTCAGCTTCTCACTGTAAAACTTCCAATTGCTGGCTACTCCTCCCATCCCCTGGGCTCCTTCCTTTAATTTCTGCCATTAATGAGAATGCTGGTGAGGATAATTCTTTAAAATCAAAGCCCTTAGACAATAGAGGTAGTGGTTTTGGGCTTGTTACTTTGTATTATTTTGATGATGCCGTAGACATAGACAAAGAACATCCAAAGGAGAGAAGCAAAGTCTGTTTATCCAGAGCTTGCTATAGCCACCTTGCTTGCCTTTGACAGACACAGTGCAGTGGGGGAACTTTACAGTGGAAAAAGGGAAGCTTCAGGTTTTCCTGACTGGAGGCTATTGACCCAGGGAAGCTGCAGGGTGCTTACTAGAAGCTCACATTCTATGCTGTTGGTTAGGGGTGTATATTAGGCTTTTCCTGGTTGATCCTTAGTTGCAAGAAGGACAGAAATTAAGGAAGGCGGCAGTCAGTGATCAAGTCCTAGCCATTTGTGGCCATTGCTGCCTCATTTGTGGTTGGCTTTGGGGCTGGCTGCTGGGGACAGTTCTGAGTTTGAGTTCTACTGTCATATATGTATTTTGCCTATTGTCTGATTGTTTATCCTGTCTCTCAATTAGTGCTTGAGTTTGTGATTTAGGTTTTATTTGTATTTAAGACACTTTCTAGTTGCTGTTATGTCCCAAACTTTCATTTCCATTTCCAATGCAAAAGAAAGGAAATGTTAAGAAATAAAATTCTTTGCCCAAAGTCACCTGTTGAAAAACAGACGTTGTAGTTTCTAATCACATGGTATTTTCTACTTTGTTTTAATACAAGAAGATTTTCTTTCAGTTTCCCTCTGTGGCATCTAGATGCAGGTGGTGAGAGCCTGACCACAAAGAGATTTTTAAATTCCCTTTGAATCACATCTTCTCTGTCTGAATATATTTTTAAAAAAGAGTCTGCCCGAGTCAGAGTTTTCTTCCCCATGTGATTCTGATCCAGATATTATCCCCAAACATCATTGTACATCAGAATAAGCTGGGAAGTTTGTTTAAAATGCAGACACCCCCCCCCGCCACCCTGGGGCTCACTGCAGACTTCATTCACCAGACTGTCTAGAGGGGAATCCAGAGCTTTTTTGTTGTTGTTGCTTTGCTTGTTTGTGTACAAGAAGTGCCTGAAGTGATTCTTAATGCCATCTGGCAGGTACTAAGGATGGGGATGGCGTTTGGCAGGCACTGAATTAGGAACTCCACTGCTATATGCTACTGAGACTGAGGTGGTCACATCATTTACCTATTTTTTTTTAATGTTGCATTTGACAGTGTGCACACATTTCCATTTGTGTTTTCTGAAGTTTAGAGATTCAGTGGCCCAGGGGATTTTCTGACGGGCCCCTGTCATATCTTTTTCATTCTACATGGAGGTAGGGACAGGTTAAGGCAGGCCACGTTGGCCCAGCTGTTACTTTTGGCCTTGTATACCTTGCCAAATTTCTTGAACCCATAACAACTGTGAAGAACAAGTCTTCCCGAAGTTATAAAGTTCAAGAGTGAGCAGCCAGGACTGCAGAATCCTATGCCTGAATACGTGTAACATCTTACAGTTAATTTAACGAAAGGAGTGGCTCTATCAATTTAACCATGGTGCCTAAAATAGCTCACTCTAAATTCTTTCAAGCCTGGCAGCACAAAAAGACAGAAAAAGTTCCATACTGTGTCAGACAATAAGTCACCTGCTTCTTCCAGGGTTGTTCTTGACTGCATGGTAATTACAATTCCGTTCCAAATACTCCTGATGGGGCTTCACACAGACAGCGTGAAATGAAACCCAGCCTGGTGGGGACTCTCTTGCCCTTGCAGGTTTGCCCCAGTGTGATGCACTCCCAGGACCTCTGGACCTTCCAAAGGATTTCCATTGGTAAAGGATTTCCATGCACCACCTCAGGATGTCAGCTCTTCAATGGTCTCCCTCACTGTCACAGGCCATGGATTTTAGAAATGCCATTGATCTTTGCAGGATGCCCATGGTGACCTTTCAGCCTCCTGAGCCTCAGACACTAGGGTCCTGAGGGAAAATGTCAGCAAAGGATGCCCTCAGCCAGCCAGCCAGCCAACACTCCTTTGGTGGGGCTCCCTGTATTCATTTAATCATCCGTTCATGCACCAGGCCTCACCAAGTTTGTTCTGGGGTGGGGGGTGGGGGGAAGTGCTCCTGAGCTAGGTAGGTCTGGGAACGTGAGGGAGACCTGCTCTTGCCCCAAGTTGCTCAGAGTGTACTGGGGTTTGGGTCACATGCCCTGGTAGCATGATGTACGGACTCTGATGGGAGGTGACATCAAGTTGCATGCAGGGGCTGTGATGTGATGGGCCTGGCATCACCCGCACCTTTGATCCCAAAGGGTGTTGGTCTGAGGAACTCTCCAGAAGAGTCCAGAGTTCTCCATCCCAGTGTGACGCCTGCTCTGTCAACCTGGGGCCTTTAACTAATCACAAATTCAAATAACAATGTGAAGATTGTTACTTGGTCTTTACAGATTGGAGCAGACTCCATCACTGACTGGCATTTAGGTTACTGCACACCAGGCCCTGTTCTAAAAGAATTGCCTAAAGTATCTTATTTTGCATTATGATCCAAGAGATGTGCACTACTGCCTACAGTAAATATGAGGACAATAAGGCACAGATTAAGGAACTTGTCCATTTGGTAACTCCATGGGCTGGCATAGACCTGAGATTCAAAGCCAGGCCATTTTCTTCCAGTATCTGAGCTCTTCAGGACTCTACCCCCTGGAGATACAGCATTTCCCATAAGTTATAGACCCAGTGGTGTCACATTGTATTCCAGGCCATCTTGCCCTGTCCTCCTCTTTAGTGATCTTGAACTAATTTTCTACAGTTTTATCCTGAGGCCAATGTGAGCTTTGTCCTTCTTGAACGTGTGGTGTCTTGTCTTTCTCATGTTAGGAAGGTTCCTCCAGTCAGCACATGACACTCCCTCTTTCATCTTTAATCTCCACATTTTCAAATCACACCTGTCTTTCAAAATCTGACTTTCTGTCTTAATATCCCTTTAAGTGAGGCACTCAGCATCCCTGGATATATCTTTAGCATTTAAAATATTAGCCTTCAGTTTTTCCCTATAAATCTTCAGATGACTCATATTACATAAAAGAGGGTAATTGCTGAAATATAGACTTTTTTTCTGTAAAGTTGATGTAAATAATTATCACACAGGGTTAAAAAAACTCGATCAAATGTTTAAAGAAAGTAAGACATTTCAACTTGCATTCTATTGTGATGCGATCTTTAGCATAAAGTGCTAAATATCATCTTTTTTTAAGATTTTATTTATTTATTTGACACACACAGAGAGAGATTACAAGTAGGCAGAGAGGCAGGCAGAGAGACAGGGAGAGGAGGAAGCAGGCTCTCTGCTGAGGAGAGAGCCCGATGCGGGCCTCGATCCCAGGATGCTGAGATCATGACCTGAGCCAAAAGCAGAGGCTTTAACCCACTGAGCCACTCAGGCGCCCACTAAATGTCATCTTTTTAAGCAATAGTGATCTTTATCACCAGTGCATGTTAGCATAGGTGGTACAGAACATAACTGACATTTCTGAAAAACTACATAGAAGTACCTGAAACTCTCAATGTAACTATATTAAATGTTGCCACAAGGAGAAAGAATAGATTTTGGGAAACCATCTTTTTAACATGCCCTCTAAAATCTTTGCAATTGTTAAAGTTGTGTTTCTTCTCTTAAGACTTCAAGTTTTCTTAATATTTTAGCCTGTTTTGTAATTGGAATCATTTCAGTGTTTTTAAGATGCCGATGGTTGAAAGCAACTATATTCTTACTTCTGTTGTTTAAATTTTATTAATCTTAAGAAATCTGAATGATCGTGATTAATTTTTTAAAAGCCACTTTTTAAATAAAGTCTTTTAAAGATTTATTTATTTATTTGAGAGAGAGAGAGCCGGGGGGCAGGGCAGAGGAAGAGGGAGAGAAGCAGACTCCCGATGAGCCTGATGTCGGGCTCCATCTGAAGATCCAGAGATCATGACCTGAGCTGAAATCAAGAGTCAGTCCCTTAACCGACTGAGCCACTCCTGGCTCTTAAGATAGTATTGTAGAGTTACCGTTAGGTGACAAGGAAGGTATTTTGAGATTTACAGGTCAAATAATAATAGTCTTTGTAATTAACAAGTATCTCTTTCCTCCTGTAAATTATGTGAATGAATTATATCATGACCAAATTATTAATGACATTGTTAACATTTCTTAATAAAAATACATGCCTCTAACAACTCAAAATCCTATCCAGCCATGTGGCTTTTGTGGGCAGTAAAAGCAATGGTTAGGGGTTGAACACCAGCTTGACCACTTACATCTGAGGACACCAGCCAAATGAGTTGTCTTTCTCCATATCCTCATCTGCAGAGTGCGGATAATAATCCCACTGATCGTATAGAACAGTGACTGCCATACAGTAAGTACCCAATACCTGGTAACTATTGTGACTATATGTGTTATGCAGGGAGTCTTTTTTCCGATAGTCTATTTTTTTCTATTATAATGAATTGGATACCTGTCGAGGTAAAATTACTTGAATATATGAAACTTTCTTTTGTCTTCTTTTTTTAAAAAAGATGTTATTCATTTATTTAAGAGAGAGAGAGAGTGAGAGCACAAGCAGCGGAGGGGCAAAGGGAGAGGGAGGGGCAGGCTCCCCACTGAACAATGAGCCTGATGTGGGACTTGATCCCAGGACTCTGGGGTCATAACCTGAGCCAAAAGCAGACACTTAATCAACTGAGCCACCCAGGCACCCATTTCCTTTGGTCTTCTTAAACAATTACTGAGGTTCATTCTTCCACAGGCTCGAAGCAGTTCATTGTCTTAAGGAAGAAGACACTGGCTGGTCTGTTCCTTCAGATGGCAATGACTGTGAATTTGTTTCCCTTGTTTATGGGGACTGGGGATGCAGCGAGGAATGTGTGCAGTCTCCCCCTCTTGATCCAGGCTCTCCAGCATTACAGATAGAAGCTGCCTGATGTACAAGCACATTCATATACTCAGAACATCCTTGATCCCCACCTGTATGTTCAGTCAAGGGGAAAGACATTCCAAATGCTGTTAGGATATGAAGTTAAACAAGGTTAGAAAGAGCCGTCCGTGCCTATTTTATTTGGATCCTGCTGCTTTCCTTCACTTCACTTTATCCTTACCACTTGTTTTGGGGGCTCTAAAAATGTGCTTGCCTTGTATAGCCAGGGAAATCTTGTGTCTGGATTGACCACACCATCAGAGACCCACAACCAAAACGAATGGGATGTCATTGACCACCGCCCCCCCAGAGTGCAATACCTCTACAAATGCACTCAGTGAGATGCTCTAGATCTCCATTAAAATAGAATGATTTTAAGTAGGGTTGGCATCATTTCAACAAGGGGCTGCAACCTGTTTTGCGTGGCCTGAAAGTGAAGAATAGTTCTTAGATTTTTTTTAAAAAGGGCAGTTAAACAAGCAAATAAACAAAAACAAACGAAGACTATGTGATAGAGACCATACGTGGCCTGTGAAGTTAAAAGACTTGCTTTCTGGCCCCTTCCAGAAAATCTTGCCAACTCCTGATTTGAAGTTTCAAGAACAAATACAAGTGAGTACCCAATATTAATTTAAGCTTGAGAAAAGTAATAAGGAGGCAGTAATAAGGTACAGTGGAAGAGCTGGGAGCACTGGAGTGACCTCACCCTGGTTGTGTCGTGAACCCGCTTGGCTCTCTGATCAGGCGTGTCACTTATCCAGACAGCATCTTAAGTCTATTTTCAAACACAAATACATGGTTTCTAATTCCTTTTTAATTCCCTGAGTTTCCTCAAACCTGCTTTGTCTGAGGTTTCTTGAAGTGTGTAACCATTCACCCTGTGATATTCATCTGGAAATAACACAGTGAAAATGATCCATTAAGGATATTGATTCTGGCCCATCTGTGAAGCTTATTCTACCAAGGAGGAATCTCTGTGAGTACTCTGACTTCTGAGAATAAAGAAACGTGTTCTGTAAATCACCCATGGGGCAGACCACCAACCAAATTGCATCTTTCTTTGAGTATTCCAAAGTATGCAAAGCTTCCAAATTTTTGTAAATACATTTAATTAGAATGGCATTGAATGTCAAGAATGAAACAGGGAAATATCTTCTCCATTCATGTTCCCATATTCATTTCTTTTCAAAGGCTGCCCTTTTACACAAAACATGTTTTTATACTTTGCACTACAAGTGAAATCAAATGACAAAAATCTGCATTCTGTGACAACCAGGTACAGATTCATCAAAGCACATAGACTCTGACCACACTGTTTTGACCATACATATTTGCAGGACTAGGGAATTTTGAAAGCATAAGAAAAAAAAATCCACAGAGAAAATGATAAATAAGGAATTAATTTGTGAATTAATTGACAATCTATAGTAAGAAGAGAACAAATTACATTGAAAGAATATGTTAGGAATACAACTTATTTTTTTAAAAATCTACCTCAAAATCTATTAATCTTATGTCATATTACTACTTGTAAAATACAGATTATTTTCATTGAATTCATCAGAATTCTACTAGTTTTATCTAACAATTGTGATATAGATTGGTAATGTCTGTTTGCTTGTTTTTGCAAACTCACTTCCAACTTACTTGGGAGAATCTGCTATCTCTGCTCCTGCTGACTGACAAGCTATAGTATCTCATCTCTTGAAGACAAGCTACACTTTTCAGGCAACTCAGAAAATTCTATTTCCTCTCTGAGATGGTTTGGTTGGTGTGAACAATGTTGTCTCTGACACTCAAGACCCATTTTTTAAAAAGTCAGATTCATCTATCTATCTATCTATCTATCATCTATCTATCTATCTATCTATCTATCTATCTATCTATCTACCTATCAACTATCTATTACCATCATCTCTTTATTTATTTTGGCATTGTCTTCCACAGAACAGATGCTTTTAATTTTAACCAGTTCCAAACTATCAATTCATTCTTTCATAGATCATGCCTTTTGTATTGTATCTAAAAAGACATGACCAAACCCAAGGTCATCTGTATTTCCTCCTTTTTTATCTTCTAGGAGTTTTATAGTCTTGTGTTTTACATTTAGGTTCATGATCCATTTTGAATTCATTTTTTGTGTTGGATGTCAGGTCTGTATCTAGATTAATTTCTTTGCACCATTTATTGAAAGAGTGCCTTTTCAAAATTTACTCTTGTGGGGTGTACAACTTGACAAATTTTGACAAATGTATATAGTCGTGTGCATACCACCACAACTAACATATAGAATGTTCCTATCATCACAAAATGTTCCCTGTGTCTCTTTAGAGTCGATCCTTTCTTGCTACTTTTGCCTCCTGATAATTGCTGATGGATTTCTATCCCTGTAGTTTTGCCTTTTGGGGAATGTCTTATATGTGGAATCATAATGTGAAGACTTTTGTGTCTGTTCACCTAGTATAACACTTTTGAGATTCATTCATATGGTTGTATATATCATAGTTACTTGGTTTTCTCTGTTGACTCATATTCCATTGTATAGATGTATCATGATTTGTTTATGCATTTACAAGCTGATGAACATTTGGTTGTTTTTAGTTTGAGACTATTATTAATAAAGGTCTTATAAACATCCGTACACAGGTCTTTGTGTAGACTGTTCTCATTTTTCTTGGGTCGATGTTGAGGGGTGGGCTTGCTTGGTCATAAGATAACTATCTATTTAACACACAAGGAATCACTAAACTGTTTTCAAGTGTGGCTGGACCATTTTGTCTTCACACTACTTGTGTTTGAGAGTTCAAATTACTCCACCTTCCTGTTACCACTTGGTACTGTCAGGTTTTAAATTTTAATCATTCTAGTGTGTATCGTGGTATCTCAACATGTTTTAATTTCACTTCCTTAGAAATGAATGATAATAAGCATCTTTTCAGATGTTAATATTTCATCTAGATCTCTTCTTCAGCAGTGTGTCTGTTTGAACACTTCCATGTTCTCATTAGCTTAGGGGTCATTTAAAATACTTTTCCTCATTTTCTCAAAGTTGACTAAGAACAGGGTGTATTTCTCTCTCTACAACTATGATATTTCTTTTGAGCTTAAAATTAGTAATACTCTTTTCTCCCTCCATCTCCACCTCCCCCCACCCCATTGGGATTAATGTGGTTGGGAATCTGAAGACTCCTAATCCCATTGTGTCCAGAATGGTGTATTTCCCATTCTTTACATAATCCTTCCCCAGTGAGTAAGGGTTATTCACTCACTTGGTGGATAATATGCTGAGAGAATGACATTCTTTGCTTCTTGTTAGACGGTCCGGCTTCCCAGTGGAAAGTTTTTCTACCTTTCTTCCTTTCCATACATGGGCTTTATTCTTTGCTGCCTTCCCTCTGGGGTGGAAAATAGGGACCTGGCCTGGAGTCTGCCTTCTAGAAACAGCTTTCGCTTCTCCTCTGTCAGTCCCTGCTCTCTTGACTCAGGAATGAGAGACAGACAGCAATTGATTATCTTGGCAGCTGGCTCAGAAGGGGCTGCATTGTGGCCCAGAGGCCCCATGGGTGAGTCCCAGGTTCATATCTCATGCTGGCACCATAGGTAAGGTGTATTGTTCATTCTGTTTTACCAAATGTAAAGTTCATATCTGATATCTGTGTCTTCTTCTCATTTTACTTGGAACCCACTGGGGGAAGAGGTGTTACTGTGTTACTGAATCCCAATCATCTCAATATACAATTTCAAGTGCATGCTCCTTATGGAATGTCTTCCTCACTCCCTCCCTTGCACTGATTTTGTAAATATTTACCAGGTACTGACCATGCTCCAGGTATTGAGGCAATAGAGCTTTGGGAGTTTATGTGATTGACCTTGGAAGATTAAAATATACTCAGATGGGAAAAGGGAAGAAATCTCTATATTGCAGTTTCCTCAGAGCATCTTTCTTTATCTGTGTCACATCTATTTCCTTTACTCTGCCTTTGAGTAAAAATAGAATTTTTTTTTAAACTTTCATCTCTTGAATGCTTAGTCTCTGCTACTTCTCAAAATGTATCCCTCATAAAAAGCAACCAAAAATATTGAATGTAAGGATAATTTTATCCAGAATCTTTTACCTTGGTAGAGATTAATGTGTGCAAACATTATCACCATTAGCTTTTCAGGTCTTACAGATGACACCCTTTTCTGTTCAGTATACTCTGGTTAGTTGGCACACTGTTGGCACCACAGTTATGTGTGCTTTTAAACAATTGAGTTTTGAATGAACTGCTGCAATTAGAAATTAAAAATCTTCCAAAGGAAATACTGAAAAAATTAATTACACTTGTATGGGTTAAGTCAGCTGAAGACTCCACAGAAGCTCAAGAATATAAGAGAACACAGGTCGTTGGTGGCTCAAAAGGAGCCACCTTCTCCTTGTCATCAGTTTGGCCAAGTCAGGGTGATCTTCCTGAAGCCACTGGTGAGTTCCCTGAGAGACACTCAGAGATGTTCTTTGTATATTAAATTGTGGAAATCCAATAGAAAGGAAGGGGCCATTTGTAAGAAGGTTTTGGTGTACTTTGTGTGTCTTCTGTGGATTTTAAAATTAAAACTTACCAGGATTGTGTGCATGTGTGTTTTAACGTGGTAGCATATTTGATGGGCTATTTTATGGAACAGATGGTCAACACCATGGTTTTTATTTGGCCATGCTTCAGGATCTTTGAGTCATCCACTTGGAACTGCACCTGTGGTCTTCCCATGGCTGCAATCCTCTTCCTCACCAGATGTCAGCTGTAGGTTGCCTGCACACAAAAGCTTCACTGGCCCCTTCCTGTTGCCCCTTCCTCTTATGCCCTGCCCATGGTCACGTCTTAAGCCCATTGTCCTGCCACATATTATTTGTCAATAGTACACATTGACTGGATTGTTTGTTTATTGGCTTTCTCTCCCACTATAATGTGGACTCCAGAAAAGCAGTGGGTTTTGTCTTGTTTACCACAGAATCTTCAGGGACTAGACTACTGCCTGGCACACAGTAGGATCCCATAAATACGTAATGAAAGATTGGGTACGAGGTGACTAGCAACTAAAGTTATTCAGACCAGATAGACCGTTCTCCAATTGGGATTTCTTTACTCTTAAATTATGGATAGCTTTAAGTGAGACAATATTTTATCAAGAAAGAAAATGGGGCTAAATATTTCCATGGCTAAAAGTCTAAAGTAATGACCTTTGGCAGGGTCCTCATCCTAAGACCCCTGTCAGTCTGTGCCTCCACTGCTGACTACCTGTCTTTGGTGAAACAGGAGACCAAGCCTCCGTGACAGAACCTTCAGTGCATATAGAAATTTGGTGTGTTCTTGTGTGGCCAGAAAAGGTTTTCCTCTTCTGAGGTGAGTGACACAGCTGAGAGGGAAGGGCCCCCCCATGGAGGTGGCCTTAGCCCAGAGTGGTGTGTCATATAGAGGCTTCTCTCATCCAGCTGTTACTGAGAAATGCTTTCTCAGTTACACCCCACTCCCATGCCCACTCAGACATGAGAGAGTGATTGTAAGTAGAATGATTTCCTCCCTCAGGGTGATGGAATTCTCCTAAATAGCTGCAGGTTGTTTCATGATCTGTTTGTCATCTAAAATGTATGAAACCTAAGAATTTCATGAAACAGAATGGACAGAGAACATGATGAGATTTCGCCACCCTCATAGCGCTCTGGTCAGTAACGTCTACTTCAGTTCTGTTCTACTGAATCATCCTTCAGGGAAGACAGTTCAGCAAACTGTGATCATTTATTTTACTTTAATGTTCATGGTGTTGTATTTACTCCACATTTGTACTTGGATAGGCACCGCCCTGGCCACTTGGAAATATAGCTCCATAATTTTCATCCTTCCAGATCTATGTGGAGAAGAGGTACAGTTCATCCTTGTGTATATGTGATCTTCCCAGAACATTAGAATTTTTGAAGTGATTTTTTTAATTTGAAGTTTTGCTTTCTAAATTGTGATGTTTTATCAATTTTTAAATACTATACAGTAACTATAACAGCAAAGCACAACATTAAGAAGTCGATGTTTTGTGAAAAACATTCTAGTTAAAAAGATTTGACTATAGATGCTACAATGTCACTAGTCTTTCTTACTGTCTTCATCAAGAAATATTTTATGTGGACTAGAATAGAACATTCATTTCTGAAGAAAACTGGGAGGACTCAGCACATCCCTGTTTTTTACTGGAGACAATACCAATGTCATGATGAACAGAACAGAGTTAATTCAGATGGGAGCAAGTCGCTGTCATGATAAAGTAGAATATATCTCTAAGACAATAGTGATTAAAAGAATGGGAAAAGTGGACAAAATATTTGGAAGCTCAATTATGAAAAGAAGTTTGATGTGTTCTGAGTGGTAAGGAAGAAATATATAGCAAAGTAATGAAACAATTAACAACTAGCTGGTGGCCAAAATTCTTATGAATTTAACTAAAATAGTAAAGTATTAAAAATCTGTTTATCTAAGAACATCTTAAAATTAGTGAGTAGGAGGGAAGTTTGGTTGTAAATGTATCTCTCTTGTGTATGTATGCAGTGAAAATTACCAAGTAAGTGAAAACCATGACTTTGGGAAGTCAAGTTAAAAAAAAAAACCCATTTGGACAGCAATCCAAGCAATCAACTCAACAAAATATTCTTTTAAATGGTTTCCAGGTAATTTTCAATATTTGTGTACAATGTTTTTGGCCACATCTTTTTAGAAAGAGGGGAAAATATATACATGGCTATTCAAAATCCCTTTTATGAGTAGGAACTGGAAACCTGGGGATGGTCACTAGGTTGCCAGACATTCTCCATAGTGAGTTTGCTGATTTACAAGATTCATTATCTACCTAAACCAAGAGATTTCACATACATTTTTTTCCCTGAAAGGTTCAGTGTGACACTGAGATGTTGGTTGAGAGCTGAGTCTAATGCTGTGAAAAACATGGCCTCTAGTGGGTATGTCAAAGTCATGGTAATGAAGCTATGTTTACCTAAGAATCACATTCATGGGAGAGAATACAAAGCATCCACTCTGAAAATCATCTCAGTCTACATCTCTCCAGTTATATCTGTGTACAGGCTTGCAAAGTTACTTTTCCAATTTGCAGTCCGTATTATAAAAGCTACTTTGTTATTTTTATAATTCTTCCCTAAATTTCCAAAACACTTCTAAGGTTTTTGAGTGCCGGAATTCCTATTAACAAAGCATGTAATCTCTGGTAAGAGAATAGCGATCAGTTCTGTAGTTAAAATTCTCATACCATGTGACTTCCAGAAATCCTCCCTCAGTGTGCTCTGGGCAAGCCTTCCCCACAATCAGAAAAGGTTGGCTAGGCAGAATGAAACAATGAACAAACGCTTACTTCATTCTTTGTAAGGGAGTTATCATTCTTCCTAAAACTCACCGTGATGGTGATAAGAATGAGCTTCTCTTAGCTCTATAACTTGTTGTCCCAGTGGATTTGATAAATCATTACCTCTCTCCAAGATCGAAATTTTTCTCTACAAAATGTAAATAATATTATCCATCTCTTTGAACTAGTGGCAAGGATGAAATGAGATAATGTATGGAAAATTGATCCTAAATGTGATAATAATAATGACAATGATAGTAACCATGACATAGTTCATTTTTAAATCCTTGATCTTGTCATGAGATCAGGTGCATCTCTCTCTCTTGGCATAGCCAGTGACAGCATTGGTTGACAATCAAAGCCTTCAGTAACTGTTCCTTTTTGGGGTGCAAATTGTTAATATGTGTTTTATTTTCAGCTCTACTCTTGATTGCAAACATTTTTGTAACATCCAACAATAGGGATGCATACAGGGTAGCCTACATTCAACTGCTTTATAGGGTGTTGGAAGTTCTGAGAGCAAATTTTCTAAAGATTTATGACCACTGTTATGTAACAACCACAGTGGGGTCACCATGGGTGAGACGGAGTTAGATGAAGTGCTCTGTATTCTAGAAATGACCAAGCTTTTATTTTTTTAAATAATGGGCTAAAACTGAATGATTCAACTGTATGCAGTACATTTAAATGTTTAATTGATCATAATGACACAATTAACAGTAGTCTGTTAATAATTCATTGTATGGATTATTCCCAAATTATAAAAGCAGCCTTTAAAGTATTTAATAACTTTTTGCACAAAAGAGAGCAGTACAACCTTAAAAGTAGTCTTTGAAACTTCAATGACATTATGAGAATTTCTGGTCTTGAAATTTCAGGGATTAGGAAGGGTATTAGAGTATATTTATTATGTGATTCCAAATCTACACCACCGAAGATTTACCAAAGAGGGAACACCTTCCTGGAGCTGATTACTAGTAAAAATTGTCCAGTCTTTGGCCACATTGCCAGATTATTTAGGAGACATCTAGAATTAATGGAGTCATTGCTATTATCCTGGAGACCCTTTGTCTTCTTGGGAGGCATGATGACATGGAGTCACGGGAGGGGTGAATGATGATAGTTCAGGGACGTTTGGAGTCTTACGGTCCAGAGGCAATGAAAGTAATTGAACCACTTACAAAAATCTGTGAATCTTCCTGGAAGTTGTGATGTCTTCTCTATTAACCAGGTCTTCAATTTTTCAAAATCCACAATTGCATCAGAGAATTCCTGTAAAGAAGAGACAAAGGTGGCCTATTGTGTCGCCTTCTGTTCAGTGTATGTCTGAAGACCTGGACTATCTTTAATAATCCTTCATCCTTGCTTTAGTTTCTTCCTGCAATACAAGATCCAAAGTGTCCAGATGGCTTTTTGCACTGGTAAGAAACTTAAATCTTGTGAACCACTTAATGTCTAACAAATTGGTTTTCCCAGAGCTTTTAATTAAAAAGGGGGGGCTTAATTGGATAAAATAGTTAAATACATCTCTTCAACAAGTTTCTACAATCTGTCATAAACAACAACAGCAGCAACAGCAACACCCATCAAAGAGAGAACCCACCGTCGTCTTCTGCTCAACTTGCTTTAAGTATGGCATAAAACAATGGTGGTTAATGCCATAAGTACAAAGCAAAGGACAACTGGCTGTATTTTCCATCAGCATCCTGCAGAAAGGCAGAGGCCTCAGGCTGGACTCCCGGTGGCTAACTCCATGGAAACCAGACACACAATTTTCTCTTTGACTTGAATGATTTCACTGACACTTTATCCCTTTTATTTTTTCATTGCTGGTGTCTGGGGCAGGTGGATGTCTTTTGGTGAGTCACCTTTTATAATGCCTCGATTCTATGAAAAAATTTTTGTGGAATTCAATTCTAAAAGCTCAAAGTGATATTATTTAATTTTACTTATCTTTACAAATATTAACCAACCTAAGTCCTATAGATTGACAACTAGAAGCAGTTTTCTAATAGCAGTTAATACTAGTAGGTGAGCTTATTGCCCTTGTCACAAATATTCCATACCACACCCAACTGCAAGGGGCATGACTTCAGAGCATTCTGTTCCCTCAAATACAAAATACCCTACAGACCTCCTTTGCTGTCTTGTTTCACTAGTCTAGCACATGTTTTTAAAGTCTAGCCGACCACAAAATCAGTAAAGAAATCATGTTTGTTCAAATCGTTCTGATCAGAGACAATGAACTACTGATATGAACAGTAACTACACTGGCTACACATTGACTGATTGGTAGGCTGGGGTGGGGGCAGAGAGAAGTCAGATTGACCAGCGTGCAAATATTAATTTTCCTACTTGTGATGGAGCTTCAATTTCCTCATGTGGAAGATGAGTTTAATAGTCCCTGATTTGATAGCATCTGGGTGGCTCAATCATTAGGTGGCTGCCTTCAGCTTGGGTCAAATCCCAGGGTACTGGGATCGAGCCCCGCATTGGGCTCCCTGCTCAGTGGGAAGCCTGCTTCTCCCTTTCCCACTCCCCCTGCTTGTGTTCCCTCCCTCGCTGTGTCTTTCTCTGTCAAATAATTAAAATACAAAAAAATAAACATAATAGATTGAAACTAAGAACAAAATATTTTTAAAAAGCACTAAAAAAATAGTCCCTGATTTGCAGGGCTGATAGGTAATAGTGAGGATTAAATGAAGCCTAGTTTTAACTACTTAGCACAATATTTGTTATATACTATGCATGGTATTCCAGAAGATGAAACTTATTTTTAAAGATTTTATTTATTTGACAGAGAGAGAGAGATCACAAGTAGGCAGAGAGGCAGGCAGAGAGAGAGGAGGAAGCAGGCTCCCCGCTGAGCAGAGAGCCCGATGCAGGGCTTGATCCCAGGACCCTGAGACCACGACCCTTGAGCCGAAGGCAGAGGCTTTAACCCACTGAGCCACCCAGGCGCCCCAGAAGATGAAACTCTTAGTATATTTTCAATCTCTAGAGCCGGGGTAATGTGTCCACTCTTCTCCATACTCTGCTATAGATTGCATCCCACATGTGGGAGACATGTCCAAGATTGACTCAGCTGTGTGGCCTCACCAGCCCTTGACCTCTTTTCACATAGAAAAGGAACATATATTTTTCCCTCCCTACCCCCCACGACCCCCCACCCTGCCCCTCAAGTTATGATTCACAGACCTGTACCCCTTGGGCAAAGAATAAAAATTAAAATAAAAAAAGAAAAGGAACATATAAAACACAAAGTGAACTTTGACTGTAGCTGGGGGTTCTCTCCTAACAGAAACAGGGAACTGGCCAAAGAATTCTCTACAGCGAAAGGACCACAACATTTTATCAGGTAAAAAAAAAATAAGAGGGAAGACAGGAACAGTGTCAAATAGGCTTTGTAAGTAAGTCAACGGAGCTCTACATTTTTTCCCCTCCTTTTGATATCTGCTTATGTAACATTTTCATAATTATTTTGAAAATGTGGCACTTTTCCAGTGTTAATTTTGGATTGAAGTTAAATTTTCACCTAATTCCAAGAGTGGAAAATTCCATAATATTCATACTCATAAAAGATGGCATGTATTATTCTAAAGTATAAGCCATTGTTAAAAATTTATATTTAATACTTTGTACCCTGGATTGATAATACAAGTGACAATTATTTAGTGCAATCCAGTGATGAGTTACTTTATTATTAAGGGTGTTTACATAACCCACACATGTTCTTGTTTCTAAAATACATTAGAAGAACTTAATTATGATATCTGCCTATATTTGAGAAAAAAATTACAAAAAGTTAAAAGAAAAATAAAGGTATTGTCAGTTCTCTCAATCTCCTACATGTATGGATAAAATTGATTGTTAACATGTATTAAGAAATTAGGATATCCCAGGGCCTATATGTTTTTTTCCCCCTGGTATCAACAGCCTGTATACGGATAGACCTGATGAACAAAACACAGGGAGAAAATGAGTTCTGTTTTTTTTAATGAGAATTTTGCTTGACACCTATTGTTTTTCAGTTTGTGTTTTTTATTTTTTATTTTTTTTNCTACATGTATGGATAAAATTGATTGTTAACATGTATTAAGAAATTAGGATATCCCAGGGCCTATATGTTTTTTTCCCCCTGGTATCAACAGCCTGTATACGGATTGACCTGATGAACAAAACACAGGGAGAAAATGAGTTCTGTTTTTTTTTATGAGAATTTTGCTTGACACCTGTTGTTTTTCAGTTTGTGTTTTTTAATCATCATACTCATTTTTCCAAATGGTAAGTCTTTGCATTTATTTTAATCAAGGATCCTAACAGGTCTGTGTTTTTTCTTGAATACACTCTTTCAGCTTTTAGAATAAAATACTTTTGAATATTCTTTGCAAGTTTACAAAACATCCTCATACATATTAAAATTTTTAGGTCTGACAATAACCCTGAGTATTGGGAATTAGCATAACTTAGTAGAAGAGAAAACTCAATCTCAGAGAGGTGGAGATCTATCCAGGGTCATATACTTTGTAAGAGTCTGGGCTGGAACTTAAATCATGAATTCCGTAGAGAATTATCAGTAGAGAATTTTCTGTTTAGGCATTTTTCTCTCACACTAACAGAAACTAACAAAAAGTACANAGAGAGGTGGAGATCTATCCAGGGTCATATACTTTGTAAGAGTCTGGGCTGGAACTTAAATCGTGAATTCCGTAGAGAATTATCAGTAGAGAATTTGTTTAGGCATTTTTCTCTCACACTAACAGAAACTAACAAAAAGTACATTTTTTTTGATGTTAATAAATCTTCTCCCCAAATTTTTTACTCCTTTAATTAGATTTCCCCCTAAGACACAAGGCAATAAATAGGGTTTAATCTATATACTTCCCTCCCCCCTACAGGGAGCTGGTGTAGAATATGGCTAAAAGTAAGGACTCTGGCAAGACCACAGGGTTTGAATCCTAGCCTTACCACCCATGGACTGTGTGACCTTGGATAAGTGCTTGAATGCTCCGTGCCTCAATTTCCTTATTTGAAAAGTTGGGATGATAACAATGTTTATGAAGCTAGATTAAATGAACTAAAATTTATAAAATACTTAAGACAGTTCACAGAACCATAGTAAGCATTTTATATGTTTTACTAAAAAATGTAGAGCAATAGGTTCTCCCATGTTCTATGGATCCCCTTAAAACAGATTTTACTCCCATCCTTCTACAAAACTAATATTTTGAGGATCATTAATGAACCTTGGTTACCAAGTTCATTAGGACTTTTCTTTTTTTGTCTATTCAAATTCTATTTTCCATTTAAAAATTGGGTTATTTGTCTTAATTATTAGTTGTAGGAGTTGTTTATAAAATGTATTTTGAATACATGTTCTTTAGGGGATATTTTTCTTCCAAGAGGTGAGTTGTCTTTTCACTTTCTTGATGGAGTGTCTTGAAGTGCAAAAGCATTGAATTTCTTGTCGATTTTAAAATTTTATTTGTTGATCTTTTTCTTTTATTACTTGTATTTTTTGTGTCAAACCTCAGCATGAATAGCTTAATCTAACATCATGATCTATTCCTGTGTTTTAAGAGTTCAATACTTTTAGATCTTACATGTAGGCTTGTGATCCTTTTTGAGTTAATTTTTGTGACTAGTGTGAAGCAGTTGCCCCAGTACCATTTGTCAAAGAAACTATTCCTCTCCCACTGAATTTTCTTGACACTTTGGTTAAAAATCTCTGACCATAAATGCTAGAGTTTATTCCTGGGATCTCAGTTTTATTCCATATGTCCATCCTTATGCCAGGACCACATTGCCATGATTACTTAGCTTTGTAGCAAGTTTTGGAATCAGAATTTGAAATTCTCACTCTGTACTTCTTTTTAAATTTTTTTCCATGTAACTGATTATTTTTTTATTGAGGTACAATCGACATACTATGTATTAGTGTCAAGAGGTTTGACACTTGTGTGCATTGCAAGTGGACACCACAATAAGTCCAGTTGCCATCTGTCACCTTACAAAGTTATTATATTATTGACTATATTCCCCATGCTTTGCATCATATTCTCATGATTTATTTATTTTATAACTGGAAGTTTGTCCTTCTTAATACTGTTCACCTATTTTGGATATTAACCCCTTATTGGTTATATGATTTGCAACCATATCCTTCTATTAGGTAGGTTACTTTTTTTGTTTTGTTGATGTTTTTCCTTGTTGTGCAGAAGATAAAATCTAATTTGTTTATTTTGTATTTGTTTCCCTTGTCTTTGGATTCAGACAACCCCCCCCCCAAATATTGTTAAGACCAATGTCAGGAAGCTTATTGTTTATGTTTCTTCTAGGGATTTTATGGTTTCTGGTCTTACATTCAAGCATTTAATCCATTTTGAGTTAGTTTTTCTATATAGTGTGAGACAGTTGTGTATTTTTGTTCTTTTGCACATATCTGTCAAGTTTTCTCAACACCATTTATTGAAGAGACTACCCTTTCCCCATTACATATTTTTGCCTCATTTGTCAAAAATTAACTGACCATACTTGCATGAGTTTATTTCTGAGGTCTCTATTCTGTTTTGTTAATCAATGTGTCTGTTTGTATGCCAATAGCACATCATCTTGATTGCTATGGTTCCTGTAGTAGAGTTTGAAATTAGGGAGCATGATACCTCCAGCCTTATTCTTGCTCAAGATTGTTTTGGCTATTTGGGATCTTTTGTGGTTTCGTGTGAATTGTAGAATTATTTGTTCTCGTGCTGTGAAAAATGTCATTAGAATTTTGATGGAGAATGCATTGGATCTATATGTTTTTTTGAGGAGTATGGACATTTTCATAATATTAATTAATTTAACCCATAAATAGAGAATATCTTCCCATTTATTTGTTTCTACTTCAGTTTTTTTCATCAATGTCTTATTGTTTTCAGTGTACAGGTCTTTCACCTCTTTGATTAAATTTATTTGTAGGGATTCTATTCTTTTTAGTGTGATTATAAATGAGATTATTTTCTTGAATTCTCTTTCTGATAGTTCATTATTAACATATAGAAATGAAACAAATTTTTGTGTATTAATTTTGTATCCTGCAACTTTAGTGAATTCATTTATTAGTTCTTACAGTTTCTTAGTGGAGTCAAGGGTTTTCTATATACAATATGATGTCATCTGTGAATAGTGACAGTTTTCCTTCTTTCTTTCAAATTTGTGTAATTTTATTTCTTTTCCCTGCCTAATTGTTGTGGTTAGCACTTCTTTTACTATGCTGAATAATAGTAGGGAGAGTGGCATCCTTGTTTTTTTCTTATCTTAGGAAAAACAAAGTCAGCTTTTCACTGTTGAGTATGATATTAGCTGTGGATTTGTCATATATGGCTTTTATTATGTTAAGATACAATCCCTCTATACCCATTTTATTAAGTTTTTATCATAAATTGTTAATAAATTTGTCAAATGCTTTTTCCACATCTATTGAGATGATCACATGATTTTTATCTTTCATTTTATTAAAGTATAGCACATTGATTGTTTTGTGGCTGTTGAGTCATCTTTCCATGCCTGGAATAAATCCCACTTGATCATAGTGTATTTTAATGTATCATTGGATTCAAATTGCTCATATTTTGCTGAGGATTTCTGCATCTATGTTTTTCATGGATATTGGCCTATAANTTTTAATGTATCATTGGATTCAAATTGCTCATATTTTGCTGAGGATTTCTGCATCTATGTTTATCATGGATATTGGCCTATAATTTCTTTCCTTTTCTTTTCTTTCCTTTCGTTTCCTTTCATTTCCTTTCCTTTCCTTTCCTTTCCTTTCCTTTCCTTTTTCCTTCTTTCCTTCTTCCCTTCAGNTTCTTTCTTTCTTTCTTTTCTTTCTTTCTTTCTTTCTTTCTTTCTTTCTTTCTTTCTTTCTTTCTTTCTTTCTTTTTCTTTCTTTCTTCTTTTTTCTTTTTTCTTTCTCTTCCGAATCAGTAAAACAAGGATAGGAATCTCATTTAGCACCTACTTTCAGGCTGATTGAAAGCCAGATGCTCAATCAGCAGCTTTTAAAGTATTGAAATATATCCAGTATTTATGTTTATATATAATATTTATATTTATATATCTACAGGGACTATAATCATAATACTTGCTGGCCTGCAAAACAGAAGATCCAAAGATGTCCTCTGGGTGACAGTTGCAAAAACTGGGGGTCCAAATGAGTGTATAAGCTCTCCTCTGGGAAGTCTTGTAGAGCTGTATTAAGGCCAAGGGGTAATGCAAGGATTATTGCTCACATTACTGCTCACATCTCCTTCACCTCTTGGTGTGTGGGAAACCTAAAGCTTATCCTCAGGCTGAAGCTCCAGGCTAAGTAAATATAACTTTTTTTTTAAGAGGAAGACTAGTGTTGTGTTTAAGTTCCACTGTCTGTGCTGTGCCTGAGTGTGGTGACTTGCCAAAAACTGTCATTCCAATTGTGACAATCCTGTGAAACTCTGGAATATCACTTCTCTTGGCCATCAGGGCCAGGTGATCAAGGGGGGTTCCTCTGTATTTCACTTACCTGCTGACCTTAGTAAGTTAGCTGGAGAATGTAGAAGGTAGTGGCATGCTTGATAGCTTCAGAAAGTTAGTAGGAAAATGCCCTTACTGTGCATGCCCATGGCTCCAGTAATGCAGCTGGAGAGTGCTTTGCCTGTGGACACATGCCAGTCTTATGCTGGCAGCAGAATGCCTTGACTGCTTGTGTTCACCATCCCCCATCAGAGGATGGGGTAGTGTTGAAACCACCTGTGCTCATATACTTTTGCTAGGGAGTTGGAGAGCTCTATGCCCTTTTGCTCTTGCTCACACAGCCAGGGAGTGATGGCAGCTACTGCAACTGCCCTTGCTCTCCTGCCTCAGCAAGCACTGTGATCAGTCATCTCTGCCCATCACAACAAGGTGGTGGGAGTGTGCCACATCTGAACTCTGGAGGGTGGGGAAGGGTTTTTATTTATTTATTTTTTTGAAAGACCATGTCTCTGCCTCTCCTACCCATCTGGAAGTGGCTCTTCTTTCTTTTCATGAGAAGAGTAGTTTACCTAGATTTCAGATCTTCTTCAGAGGGAGATGATGTATGGATATGCCTGGAGGAAGTGGTTTCAGGAACTTCCTGTACTGCCATCTTGGATCTCATGTCCTATTTGAACTTTTCAGTCTTTAGCTTCTTATTCTTTTGTGAACAATTCCAACTACAATAGAGCATCTACTCTTTCATGGAACATTTTGATTGGTTGGTACTACCTTTTCACATGATTTTTATATTCTTTTGGTTGTTCTCCTACACTTCTTAGATCTTTTCAGAGTTTCTATTTCTGTTCCTCAGCTAGAGGTATTCTTTTTGGTATTCTTTTGGTTAGTTTTGTGTATTCTGTCTTGGACATCCCACTCTCACCTCTGGGGAAATAAAAGCAAATCCATATACCTGACCCTGACTTAATTTCATGCTAAGATCTGTAGCTGCCTATAGAAAAGGTTCACACTGATATTCTGCCAACATCTTGAACCTACCATCTCTCTCTATATATCTGTTATCTATCTATCTATCTATCTATCTATCTATCTATCTATCTATCTATCTAATCTTTGCATTACAGATTTGTTCCTCCTCATGTCTTCTATACATTTATTAATTCCATTAATACACACAGACTTTTGCTCTGGATTTTCTCATCTTTAAAAATGAAGAACTGAAACTTAGTAGTCTTTAACATCTCTTACAGTTTTAAAATTCGGTGAGTCATGTAATAGTATAAAAAGAAAATGTATAACTTAGGAAAAAAATGGAATCATGGGACTTATTTTGATAAATTTGCTTAAAACCAGTGACAAAGAGAAACACCTTAAATGAAGTATGAGGGATAAAAAAACATGATACACAGAAGAACAAAGACAGGAATGGCATCAGACTTCTTGTTTGAAACAATACAAGCAAAAAGACAGTGAAACTCCATCATTAAGGAAATAAAAGTTGCCAATTTAGTATTCTATACTAGGTGAAAATACCTTTTAAAATGAAATTAAAGTAAAAACCCTTTCAGATACATAAAATGAAAGAACTCACTACCCACAGACCTGCAGTGTAAAAAATGTTAAGGGAATTCCTTCACAAAGAAGGAAAAGATAACCTATAAGAATATAAATCTTTGCAAAGAAAGGAAGGACATTGGAAGTATCACAGTTGTCCATGAAATGTGAGTTGAGGGGTGCTATACTGGTCTTCCTGGGTCCCCAAATATCTTTCATATTGTCTGGCCTGCAGTCTGAAATCCAGCATTAGAATTTTGCTCCTGTACATAGGAGGAGGAGTAAGATGGCGGAAGAGTAGGAGATCGATTATCATCAGGTCCCAGAAATTCACCCAGATAGTTATCAAACCATTCTGAATACCTACAAATTCAACAGGAGATTGAAGAGAAGAGCAGCAAATCCAGGAACAGAAAATCAACCACTTTCCAGAAGGTAGGATGTGCGGAGAAGTGAATCTGAAGCAATGGGAAGATAGACCCCGGGGGGAGGGACTGGCTCTTGGCAAGTGAGAAAGCAATGGAGAACAAAATAGGAACTTTTAGAACTCTTCTCCACTGAGGGATGTTGCCCCAGAAGCTAAGTGGGGGGTGATGCCCTCGCGAGGACAGCGTGGTCTCAGGACCCACAGGGACACAAAAAGACCAGGGTTGTCTGAGCACGACAGAGTTCCCTGGTATCAGAGAGAAGCCAACTGGAGAGATGGAGCCAAGCTGAGAAGGTTTCTCTCAGCTTGGTGTTACCTTGGGCTGTGATCCAAAGCACAGTCAGGCCACTGCTTTTTGAGCGGGGACCCCATGGATGGTAGATCTGGAGAGACCCACTCCTTCCTCCTCCGGGAGGAGTGGCACAGAAGCAGCTGCAGAAATCTGATGGGTTTGGAGATTCTAAACAGGGCTGTAAGCCAGAGATAGAAATGCTCAGTCACAGGCTAGGTAAGCTCAAAGTGCAGCTGGAGACCAGGTAGATGGGAAGGATGGACTGGTTTTCTCTGAGGATGCACTGAGTGAGGCCCCAAGCTCTTGGTTCCTCTGGGTCGGAGATTAGGAGGCCGCCATTTTCATTCCCGTCCTCCAAAGCTGTACTGAAAGTGTTCAGGGAACAAAAGCTCCTGAGACTGAACCCAAGCTGATTCCTTAGTCTGTCTCTTGGCGAGGGCGGTGCAATTCCATCTCTGGCAAAGACACTTGAGAATCACAGCAACAGGCTCCTACCCCAGGAGATCAGCAAGAACAACCAGCCAAGACCAAGTTCACAGATTGCTGAGAATTGTGGAACTCCAGAGCTAGGGGAAAGCAACACAGAAAATTCATGGCTTTTTCTCCATGATCCTTTAGTCGTTGAAAGTTAAATTGTTTGAATTTTATATATTTTCTTACTCTTTTAAATATTTTTCCTCTTTCCTATTTTAATGTTTTTTAACTATTATATCTGATCAACTTTTTAATCTTTTTAAATTTTCATTGTCATAGTCATATTTTATCCCTTCATTATATTTAACCTTATTTTTTTGTATAGATATAGGGTCTGTACAATTCACCAGTCTAAGAAATAGATATAGATAGAGATAGATATAGAGATAGAGATAGAGTCAGAGACAGAGATAGATATAGAAACAGAAATAGATAATATAGATATAGATACAGGGCGTGTATTACTTTTTGTTTGTTTCTTTGTTTTTGTTTTTTGGTTTTCCCCCTCTTTCTTCTCCCCTCAGTTTCAGGTCTCTTCTGATTAGGTTAGTGAATATTTGTCTAGGGTCATTGCTACCCTTTAGTATTTTGTTCTCTCATCCATCTCTCCTTATCTGCATAAAATGACAAGGCAGAAAAAATCACCACAAAAAAAGAACAAGAGGCTGTAACAATGGCTAGGGACCTAATCAATGTGGACATTAATAATATGATAGTACTAGAGTTCAGAATGACGATTATCAAGGTGCTGGCTGGGCTCAAAAACAGCATGGAAGATAATAGAGAATACCTCTATAGAGAAATAAAAACCCTTTCTGGAGAAATGAACTAAAATCCTACGAAGCTGAAATCAAAAAAGCTATTAATGAGGTGCAATAAAAAATGGAGGTTCTTACTGCTAGGATAAATGAGGCAGAACACAGAATTAGTGATTTAGAAGACAAAATGACAGAGAATAAAGAAGTGGAGGAAAAGAGAGACAAACAACTACTGGAAATGAAGGGGAGAATTTGAGAGATAAGTGATACCATAAGATGAAACAATATTAGAATAATTGGGATCCCAGAAGAAGAGGAGAGAGAGAGGGGCAGAAGGTATATTGGAGCAAATTATAGTACAGAATTTCCCTAAATTGGTGAAGGAAACAAGCATCAAAATCCAGGAGGCACAGAGAACCTCCCTCAAAATCAATAAAAATAGGTGCACACCCCGTCAACTAATAGTAAAATTTACAAGTTTTAGTGACAAAGAGAAAAACCTGAAAGTACCTCGGGACCAGAGGTCTATAACATACAATGGTAGAAATATTAGAGTGACAGCAGACCTATCCATGGAGATCTGGCAGGCCAGAAAGAACTGTCATGATATATTCAGAGCACTAAACAAGAAAGATATGCAGCCAAGAATACTATACCCAGCGAGGCTGTCATTGAAAATAGAAGGAGGGATTAAAAGCTTCCAGGACAAACAAAAACTAAAGGAATTTGCAAATATCAAGCCAGTACTAGAGGAAATATTGAAAGGGGTCCTCTAAGCAAAGAGAGGCTGAAAGACACATAGACCAGAAAGGNGAAACATAGACCAGAAAGGAAGAAACACAATATACAGTAACAGGCACCTTACAGGCAATACAATGGCTCTAAATTCATATCTCTCAAAAGTTACCATGAATGTAAATAGACTGAATGTCCCAATTAAAAGACACAGGATATCAGAATGGATAAAAAAACAAGACACACTGATATGTCATCTACAAGAAACTCATTTTAGACCCAAAGACACATCCATATTTATAGTGAGGGANTTTACCATGCCAATGGACAGCAAAAGAAAGCTGGAGTGGCAATCCTTATATCAGATAAATTAGATTTTAAGCCAAAGACTATCATAAGAGATGAGGAAGGACACTATACCACTTAAAGGATATGTCCAAAAANAACAAGAAGATCTAACAATCATAAATATCTATGCCCCTAACATGGGAGCAGCCAATTATATAAACCAATTAATAACAAAATCAAAGAAACATATTGACAATAATACAATAATAGTAGGGGATTTTAACAACCCCCCCTTACTGAAATGGACAGATCATCAAAGCAAAAGATCAACAAGGAAATAAAGGCTTTAAATGACACCCTGGACCAGTTGGACATCACAGATATATTCAGAACATTCCATCCCAAAACAACAGAATACACATTCTTCTCCAGTGCACATGGAACATTCTCCAGAATAGACCATATTCTGGGTCACAAATCAGGTCTCAACAGGTACCAAAAGATTGGGATCATTCCCTGCATATTTTCAGACCATAGTAGTCTGAAACTAGAACTCAAGGACAAGAGTAAAGTTGGAAAGAGCTCAAATACATGGAGGCTAAAGAACATCCTCCTAAAGAATGAATGAGTCAACTGGAAAATTAAAGAAGAATTAAAAAAAAATCATGGAAACAAATGAAAATGAAAACACAACTGTTCAAA
>LNAC01000771.1:41571-77540 GCA_002007465.1 Ailurus styani
TGGAAGAACAAATATTGTGAAAATGTCTATGCTACCTAAAGCAATCTACACATTTAATGCAATCCCTATCAAAATACTATCAATTTTTTTCAAAGAAATGGAACAAATAATCCTAAAATTTATATGGAAACAGGAAAGACCCCAAATAGCCAGAGGAATGTTGAAAAAGAAAAACAAAGTTGGCGGCATCACAATTCCAGACTTAAAGCTCTATTACAAAGCTGTAATCATCAAGACAGTATGGTACTGGCACAAAAACAGACATATAGATCAATGGAATAGAATAGACAGCCCCGAAATGGACTCTCAACTCTATGGTCAACTAATCTTTGACAAAGCAGGAAAGAATGTCCAATGGAAAAAAAGACAGTCTCTTCAACAACTGGTGTTAGGAAAACTGGACAGCCACAAGCAGAAAAAGGAAACTTGATCATTTCCTTACACTACAGAAAAATAGACTCGAAATGGCTGAAAGAGCTCACTGTAAGAAAGGAATCCATCAAAATCCTTGAGGAGAACACATGCAGCAACCTCTTTNCTCTCACTCTTTGCAGATGATATGATCCTTTATGTGGAATACCCAAAGGACTCCACTCCAAAACTGCTAGAACTCATATAGGAATTCAGTCAAGTGTCAGAATATAAAATCAATGCACAGAAATCAGTTGCATTTCTATATACCAACAATAGCACAGAAAAAAGAGAAATTAAGGAGTCAATCCCAATTATAACTGCACCCAAAACATGAACAGACATGAACAGATATTTCTCCTAAGGAGATATCCAAATGGCCAAGAGACACATGAGAAAGTGCTCAACATCACTCAGCATCAGGGAAATACAAAGCAAAACCACAGTGAGATACCACCTCACACCAGTCAGAATGGCTAAAATTAACAAGTTAGGAAATGACAGATGCTGGGGAGGATGTGGAGAAAGGGGAACCCTCCTACACTGTTGGTGGGATTGCAAACTGGTGTAGTCACTCTGGAAAATAGTATGGAGGTTCCTCAAAAATTTGAAAGTAGAGCTACCTTATGACCCAGCAATCGCACTACTGGGTATTTACCCTAAGGATACAAAGGTAGTGATCCTCAGGGGCACATGCAACAGAATGTTTATAACAGCAATGTCCACCATAGCCAAACTATGGAAGAACCTAGATGTCCATCAACAGATGAATGGATAAAGAAGATATAGCATAAATATACAATGGAATACTATGTAGCCATCAAGAGAAATAAAAGTTTGCCATTTGCAATGACGTGGATGGAACTAGAGGGTATTATGCTAAGTGAAATAAGTCAATCAGAGAAAGACAATTATCATATGATCTCTCTGATATGAGAAACTTGGGGGGCAGGTAGGGTGGTCTTGNGCCATTTGCAATGACGTGGATGGAACTAGAGGGTATTATGCTAAGTGAAATAAGTTAATCAGTGAAAGACAATTATCATATGATCTCTCTGATATGAGAAACTTGAGGGGCAGGTAGGGTGGTCTTTGGGGGTTATGGAGGGAAAAATAATGAAACAAGATGGGATCAGGAAGGAGAAAAACCATAAGAGACTCTTAATCTCAAAACAAAATGAGGGTTACTGGGGGATGGGTGGGTAGGGATAGAGTGGCTGGGTTATGGACACTGGGGAGGATTTGTTCTATGGTGAGTGCTGTGAAAGGTGTAAGCCTGATGATTCACAGACCTGTACCCCTGGGGAAAATAATAAAAAAAATTAAAAAAAAGAATGAAGTATAACTGACATATAACATTATACTAGTTTCAGGTGTGTGACATAATGATTCAACAGTTCTATATGTTACTCATTGCTCACCTTTATAAGTGTAGTATTAACACCAAACTATGCACCAAACCAGATTTTGTTTAATTCCACTTTTAAAGTGAACTCAGTGACGTTTTATTTTCCTGACAGTATTTATCTCATATTTAGGATTTCTTTTTATACTTACCCTCTTAGTTTGTTTTTTATACTTGTCCGTCTTTTCTCAAGATTTTAGTCTTTTCTTTTGCCTCTTGCCTCAGCCTTTCCACTTATTCTTTTCACCTTCAGTTTTCTTATTCAGTCTGTCTTCATGGTTTCCTTCTTGCTTAGTATGAAATTTTGGAGACCCATCTTATTTTCTTTTCATAAAGCTAGTAAAAACCTCAACAACTTAAGAAGACTGAGAGGTGAGGTGGCATAAAAGTGGCATAAATACATCTGGAAGTATGGAATATAAAATATAATATTGACCACTCAAACATATTTATTGGGCACCTAAAATTTACTATTTTAAATATTTACAATACCTCAGTGAATAAAACAAAGTAAGTTTCATGTCTTCCTTTATCTTACATTTTAGGGGGAGGAGACAGGCAATAAATGAGAAACATGGTAAATTAGAATTTTTAAGTTTACAGTAAAAGATGACATAAATTATAGAAAAAAATTAAAGCAGGTGAAAATAGATCACCATGGGAGACAAAAGTTGGAATAGTAAATGAGGTTGTCAAATCATGTTTCATGGAATAAGTGAGATTTGAGTGAAGGTTTGGCAGTATTTCCTGGAAGTGGTATAGTTCAACAAGAGCCAGAGGCCACATGTCAAGAGCATGTCAGGAGTGTTCAAAGAACATCAAGACCAGGATGGCTAGTATACAGTGATCTGGTTTGTGAGACATAGGGTAGAAGATCAGAGAATTAATGGGGACCTGATAATGTAGGGCTTTATAGACCACTTGAGAGACTTTTACATTTATCTAAGTAAGATGGAAGCCATTGCCAAATTTTAGGCAGAGAAGCAACATGATCTGGCATGCTTTAAAAGGACCACTCTGTCAACTATGCTGAGAATAGATTGTAAGAGATAAGAATAGTTTGGTTGAAAAGGGATCTGGAGGATGGAGGGATTATTGGAAGAGTATTAGCCAAGGATGCCATTCCTGGGCTTGATGGGCCATGCCCTATGCCAGATACATTTAATAGTACTCTTTAATTTTCATAGAAAGCCCATGAAGTGATAGTAATAATACTTTCTCAACATGAGGAAATTTTGGGATGGAATAATTAAGTTACTTGTCCTAAATCATCCAACTATTAAGTAGCAGAAGGACTCAGCCTATGTTGATCTAATGCTGTCCTACTGCTCTTGTCATTGTGAACTCTTTGTTTGCACTTGGAATTCTTGTGGCAACTGAAGGGTCTGTGAGCCATAGGGAAATGCAACAGCTATTAAATCCATTAACTCCTCTATCTCCTGATCACTTATGAGTTGTTGATGGGAAAGTAATAACATTAAGTGTTCTATGTTCCAGAAAGTATTATAATAACCTTGTTTAATTTCATTTAATCTTTGATGTAGGATATATTATTTTTTAATGATTTTATTTATTTATTTATTTATTTGAGAGCAAGAGAGACAGAGATAGTGACAGAAATAGTGAGCGAGAGCACGTGCAGGAAGGAGAGGGAGAAGCAAGCTCCAGCTAAGCAAGGAGCCCAACTCTAGAATTGATCCCAGGACCCTGAGATCGTGACCTGAGCTGAAGGCAGATGCTTAACCAGCTGAGCCACCTAGGCATCCCAATGAAGGATATATTATTATTTCCATTTCACAGGTTGCCCATACTAACAGTGGTTGCTACAGTGGTTGGATACGAATCCTGGCAGTCTGAATATATAGGCATGGAGGCTACAGGGGTCTCAAGCTTATATAGAGAATGTTCTGCTGTCAATTATCAAAGAAAAGATTCTATTGGGTCTTCACAGAGACTACCATATCTCCCATATGGGCTCTTTTAAAGGGAATGCCTAGATTTATATGTGTACATGTGTGTATATGTTATAAATATTAGTGACTATAACTAAAATTGTTCTTTTGATTTTTTTTCTGAGTTGGCAAGTTTCTTTCTCAATGTTCAAGATTAATTGGCTAGCCTGCATCATTTGAATTGCCTATTTTATTTATTTATTTATTTATTTATTTATTTATTTATTTATTTATTTTAAGTTTTTATTTTAATTTCAGTTAGTTAACATACGCTGTTATATTAATGTCAGGTGTACAATATAGTGATTCAACAATTCCATACATCACCTGGTGCTCATCACAAGAGCACTCCTTAATCCCTATCACCTATATCATTGATCTTCCACCCCTTCCTCTCTCCAAAGAAGACATCCAGATGGCCAATGGACACATGAAAAGATGTTCATCACCACTTACCATCAGGGAAATGCAAATCAAAACCACAGTGAGATATCACCTTATACCAGTAATAATGGTTAAAATCAACAACACAAGAAACAACAGGTGTTGGTCAGGACATGGAGAAATAGGAACACTGCTGCACCGTTGGTGGGATTGCAAACTGGTACAGCCACTGTGGAAAATAGGGTGGAGGTTCCTCAAAAAGTTAAAAATAGAAATACCCTGCCATTCAGCAATCATACTACTGGGTATTTACCCAAAGAATACAAAAACACTAACTCAAAGGGATACATACACCTGTACATTTTTAAAAGATTTTATTCATTTGTTTGACAGAAAGACACAGTGAGAGAGGGAACACAAGCTGGGGAAGTGGGAGAGGGATAAGCGGGCTTCCCACTGAGCAGGGAACCCGATGTGGGGCTCCATCCCAGGACTCTGGGATCGTGACCTGAGCTGAAGGGACACACTTAACGACTGACCTACCCAGGCACCCCCATGCACCTGTATGTTTATAGCATTATTTACAATAGCCAAATTATGGAAACAGATCAAGTGTTTGTTGATTAATGAATGGATAAAGAAGAAATAGTGTGTGTGTGTGTGTGTGTGTACTTGATATATACATACCAAGTATATATATATATACTTGATATATGCAACAACATGGGTGAATCTAGAGGGTATAATGCTAAGCAAAATAAATCAGAGAACAGCAAAATAAATCAAAGAACAACAAATACCATGTGATTTCACTCATACGTGGAATTTAAGAACAAAATAAATGAGGAAAATGAATTGCCTATTTAAGTGAAAACCTGTGATCATCTTAAGTAATTTATTTCTGAAGGTGGGTTTATTTTGAAGGGAAGCTGTTCATTGTTCCCTTGCAGGTAATAATGATAGGTGATGGGAAAGGTCATTGAGCTAGCTTATTTGTGGACATGGTAACAGTTCAGGAGTCTAAAGACACTGCCATTGAGTGGGTATTCTCACTTAGAAACTGGCTGGACACTCACTTGGGAAGTTTTGAGACTGTTTCTGAACTGAAGGCTAGATGTTCATTATCATGAAATTGGTAAGAATATGAGAAGAAGACTGTATAGAACTAAGGATTGTTGGTAAATATTTTTTTAAGGGTTCCTGTTTAAACCTGATCTTACATCTGTGCCTTTATATAAATAGCCCCATATGAAACTGAACAGGAAGAAAACCACATTTTTTAGTGTAAATATGTACTGTATCATTGCATAATTTTACTCCTTACAGCACACATAAGGTAATCTACTCTTATCTGCATCTTACAAATTAGAAACTCAGGCTCGATTCAAAGACTGATGGCTAAGCCTGGATCATTGCCAAGGTCACTACTGCCTCAAGAGGCCCAGGGGGCAGCGGAGGTCCTACTGCAACCAGTGGCAGCTGGGGGTGGTAAGTACTCTAATACTGTAGGGTTGCATGGTTTACTATCTGATAAAGCCATAATGGAAAGCTGAAGAATGTGGTTAATAATTTTTCCCCTAACTGGTATAAAGACATTTCTAAAAATTCAAAGTGATCATTAAAAGCTCAATAAGAAAAAAAAAAGCTCAATAAGATTTAATGATTAACATAATGAATAAATTAAACTAATTTTGTAGTGAGACAGGCTGCCTGTTCCATAATCTAAGGCTGCCTGTTAGAGAGGACTTGTCCAGAAGATGAACTAACTGACATGTTATTCCCCTTTTTGATCATTTACAATACACCTTTACAATAGAGACTTCCAAGGTACTATGCTAAATACATTTTAACCTCTTTTATTTTTTTAAGATTTTATTTATTTATTTGACAGATAGAGAACACAGGTAGGCAGAGCAGCATGCAGAGGGAGAGAGAGAAACAGGCTCTTCACTGAGCAGGGAACCCAATGTGGGGCTAGATCCCAGGACCCTTGGGATCATGACCTGAGCTGAAGGCAGCCGCTTAATTGACTGAGACACCCAGGCACACTTAACCTCTTTAAACCAAGATTTATGAAGTTAGTTTGACTGGAGAACTTTCTTTAACCTTAGAATTCCTATTAAATTCTTGAAGGATAAATTCAGGCCTCATGGTATGGGGAAAGAACATGGGCCTTAGAAAAGAACACTCAGACTTTAAGCTCATTCATTCTTCATTCATTCATCCAGAACAACAACTTACCGACTGTCTACAGTGGATCCGGTAGAGTGCTTTGGTGATTATGAAGAATGAAGATGGCATGGTTGCCTCCCTCATGGGACTTACATGAAATGGACAGGGTTGTGGAAGGGAGTACATATCAAATATAATTTTGAAAGATGGTGCTAACTGAGCAGTCAATTCATTTATTTTTGTCAATAAATGATTACCATATGCCTATTCTGCTTTAGTCTGTAGTTTAGCATATATAAACACATTGAATGAGAGAAGTATTTATTCTCATAGATTTTACACTATTTGCACTACTGGGTATTTACCCAAAGAAAACAAAAACACTACATCAAAGGGATACATGCACCTCTATGTTTATAGTAGCATTATTTACAATAGCCAAATTACAGAAGTAGCCCAAATGTCCATCAGTTGATGAATGGATAAAAGAAGTGTGATACACACACACACACATACACACACTGGAATATTATCCAGCCATAAGAAGAATTAAATCCTGCCATTTGCACCAACATGGATAGAGCTAGAGGGTATAGTGCTAAGCAAAATAAGTCAATTAGAGAAATACATATACCATATGATTTCACTCAATTGTGGAATTTAAGAAACAAAACAAATGAACAAAGGAAAAAGGGGGGTCAGAGAGGGACAAACCAAGAAACAGACTCTTAAATATAGAGAATGAACTGATCATTACCAGAGGGGAGGTGGATGGGGTGATGGGTGAAAGGTGATGGGGATTAAGCAGGGTACTTGTGATGAGCACCAGGTGTTATATAGAAATGTTGATTCACTATATTGTACACTTGAAACTACCATTACACTGTATGTAAATTAACTTGAATTAAGCTTTTTTTAAAAAGAGAAAAAAAACCCTTGCCTTCAATGGTTACATATACACAATTATTTACCTGGCCATTCTTATGAGTCCAAGTGGGTTTATTTATGCAAGGGTTCATGTTTTTTAAAATTTATAAACTTAATTTTTTTAGAGTGGTTTTAGTTTCATAGCCAAACTGAATGAAAAATACAGAGAGTTCTCATTACTCCCTATTTCTTGCATGCACAATCTCTCCTAATAACAATCCACACCACAGTAGGACATTTTGACAATTAATGGACCTACATAGCAATGCCCAAAGCCCATAGTTTACATTAAGGGTCACTCTTGGTGTTACACATTCTATAGGTTTGGACAAGTATATAATAATCTGTATTCTCCATTGTAGTATCATATGAAATAGTTTCACTGTCCTAAAAATCCTCTGTGCTCTGCTTGTTCATTCTTCCCTCTTCCTCCCCTTGGCCCAACTCCTGGCAGCCAGTGCTCTTTTAACCATCTCTGCAGTTTTTCCTTTGCCAGAATGTGTTATAATTGGAATCATATGGTATATAGCTATTTCAGATTGGCTTTTCATTTAGTAATATGCATTTAAGTTTCTTCCATGTCTTTTCATGGCTTGATAACTCATTTCTTTTAAGCACTGAATAATATTCCATTGTCTAGATATACCACAGTGAATTATCCATTCATCTATTGAAGGGCATCTCAGTTGCTTCCAAGTGTTAGCAATTACAAATAAAGCTGCTATAAACATCTATGTGCAGGTTTTTGTGTAGACATATATTTTCAATTCATTTGGGTAAAAACCAAGAGTGCAAATGCTGGAACATATGGTAAGAGTAGGTTTAGTTTTGTAAGAAACTTCCAAACTGCCTTCCAAAGTGACTGTACCATTTTGCATGCCCTCCCGCAATGAATAAGGGATTCAGTTCCTCCACATCCTCACCAGCATCCCGTGTTAATCAGTGTTTGGGATTTTCACCATTCTGTTAGGTGTGTAGTGGTATCTCTTCGTTTTTTCAATTTGCATTTCTGTCATGACATATGATGTGGAGCATATTTTCATCTGCTTATTTGCCAACTGTATATATTTTTTTGTGAAGTGTCTGTTAAGGTATTTGGCATATTTTTAACTGAGTTGTTTATTTTGTTATTGCTGCGTTTTAAGATTTCTTTCTATATTTGGGTAACTGTCCTTTATTAGATATCCCTTTTGCAAATTTGTCTCCCAGTCTGTGGCTTTTCTTCTCATTCTCTCGACACTGTCTTTCACAGAGCAGAAAACTTCTAAACTTTAACAAAGTCCAAATTATCAATGATTTCCTTCAGGGATATTACCTTTCTTATTGCATCTAAAAAGCCATTATCATATCCAAGGTCATTTACAGTTTCTTCTATGTTATCTTCTAGGATTTTTACAGTTTTACATTTTACATTTAGGGTTATGATTTATTTTGAGTTCACTTTTGTGAAGGGGGTAAGGTGTGTGTCTAGATTTTTTTTTTTGCACTTAGATTTACTTGTTCCAGCATGTTGTTGAAAAGCCTTCCTTTGTTACCTTTTTTCCTTTTTCCAAAATCAGTTGACTATATACTGGTCTATTTTGGGGCTTTCTCTTCTGTTTCATTGATCTATTTCTCTATTTTTTTGACCTCCCTTTTCCTACACATTTAATTAATTAACTAATTAATTAATTTGTTTGTTTATTTATGTGAGTCACCATATAGTACATCATTAGTTTTTGATGTAGTGTTCCAAGATTCATTATTTACCCCAAAGATAAAGATGTAGTGAAAAGAAGGGCTATATGTATCCCAATGCTCATAGCAGCAATGTCCACAATTGCCAAACTGTAGAAAGGGCCGAGATGCACTTCAACAGATGAAGAGATAAAGAAAATGTGGTCCATATATACAGTAGAATGTTACTCAGCCATCTGAAAGGATGAATACCCAATTTTTGCATCAACATGGTTGGGACTGGAGGAGATTATGCTGAGTGAAATAAATCAAACAGAGAAAGTAAATTATCATATGGTTTCACTTACTTGTGGAGCATAAGGAATAATATGGAGGACATTAGGAGAAGGAAGGGAAAAGTGAAGGGGGTGCATCGGAGGGGGAGATGAACCCTGAGAGACTGTGGACTCTGAGAAACAAACTGAGGGTTTTAGAGGGTAGGGAGTTAGAAGGATGGGTGAGGCTGGTGGTGGGTATTAAGAATGGCATATATTGCATGGAGCACTGGGTGTTATACTTAAATATTTCTCTATTCCTTCATCAGTACCAGACTATCTTGATTACTGTAGCTTTACAGTGAATCTTCAAGTCATATAGTGTCAGTTCCATAACTTTGTTCTTCTTCAATATTGTGTTGGCTATCCTGGGTCTTTTGCCCCTCCAGATTAACTTTAGACTCAATTTGTTGATAGCCACAAAATAACTTACCGGGATTATGATTAGAACTGCATTAAGCCTGTAGATCAAGACAGGAAGAACTGGTAACTTGAAAATATTGAGTCTTCCTATTCGTGAGCATGAAAAACCTCTCCATTGATTTAGTTCTTCTTTTGTAGTTTTCCTCACACAGATTTTATACATATTTTGTTAGATTTTTATCTAAGAACTTCACTTTGGGGGTACAAATATAAATGCTAAAATGTCTTTAATTTCAAATTCTTCTTGTTTATTGCTGGCGTATAAGAAAGTGATCAACTTTTGTATATTAACTTTGTATCCTGCAGCCTTGCTATAATCACTTATTAGTTCCAGAGTTGCTTTGTTGACTTTTTCAGATTTTCTACATAGACAATTATGTCATATATAAGCAAAAACAGTTTTATTTTTCCCTGCTCAATCTGTATACCTTTTATTTACTTTTCCTATTTATTTGCCATAACTAGAACTTCTATATGATGTTGAAAAGTAGTGGTGAGAGGTGAAATCCTTGCCGNCCACCCCCCAGTAACCCTCAGTTTGTTTTATGAGATTAGAAGTCTCTTATGGTTTGTCTAGAACTTCTATATGATGTTGAAAAGTAGTGGTGAGAGGTGAAATCCTTGCCGTGTACCTGGTCTTAGCAGGAAAGTTTCAAGTTTCTCACCACTTTGTATGATGTTAGTTTTAGGGTTTTTGTTGATATTCTTTATCAGGTTGAAAGAGTTCCCTTCTATTGGTAGTTTGCTTAAAATTTTTATCATGAATGGGTGTTAGATTTGTTATACGCTTTTAAAAAAATCTATTGATATGATCATGTAGTTTTTCTTCTATAGTCTGTTGATGTGTTGAATTAATTTATTTTCAATTAATCCCAGTCTTGAATACCTGAGTTGAATCTCACTTGATCATTACATATAACCAAATATGTAATTGCTATTACTATTTTGAATAAATTATAATCTGTTAGATGAATTATGAAAAAGAGAAAGTAAAGCTTTTATTTACTTTTACTTTTTCCTTTTCTGATGCCTTTCCTTTATGTAGATCTGAATTTCTTACTTATAAATTTATATTTATATTTTTCCTTAATATTTCTTAATATATTATATTTTTGCATAGTTTCCTTCTGTGTATAAAACTTCTTTTAAGATTTCTTGCAAGGTGACTCTACTGGCATCAAGTTTTTTCAATTTTTATTTTCTCAGAAAGTGTTTCTCCTTCACTTTTAAAGGATAATTTTCGGGGTCTGTAATTCTAGATTGGTGGATGTTTTCTCTCAATACTTTAAATATTTTTTCCACCCTTTTCTTGAATGAATGGTTTCTGGAGAGAAGTTAGGTGTAATACTTACTTTTGCTCTTCTGTAGGTAAGATGTGTTTTTTTCCACTGATTTCTTTCAGGAATTTTTCTTTATCTTTGATTTTCTGAAGTTTGAATATGGTATGCCTAGGTGCAACTTGTTTATTTGTTTGTTTTGGCATTTATCCTGCTTAGCGTTCTCTGAGCTCTCTGAGCTTCATGGACCCATGGTTTTGTGTCTAGCATTAATTTGGAAAAAATATCAGTCATTATTGCTTCAAATATTTATTTTTCTCTTTTTTCTCTTCCCTTCTCATATTCCCCCTAGAAGTGTATTTCATCTTTTTTAGTTGTCACACAGTTCTTGGACTCTGTTTTTGTTTTTTAGAGAGGGAAAGAGACAGAGTGGGAGTGGTGGAGGGGAAAAAGGAAGAGAGAGAATCTTAAGCAGGCTCCATGCCCAGGGTGAGCCTGACTTGGGGCTCAATCTCAGGACCCTGAGGTCAGGACCAGAGCCAAAAGCAAGAGTCAGACACTCAACCAACTGAGACACCCAGGTGCCCCCTAGATTTTCTGTTTTATATTTTCCAGTCCCTTTTCTGGTTTGGAAAGTGTCTTTTGATATATCTTTAAGCTTAGTGATTCTTTCCTCAGCTGAGTCTAGTTTACTAAGACCATCAAAGGCATTCTTCATTTTTGATACACTGTTTTTGATCTCTAACATTTCTTTCTTATTATTTCATAGAATTTCCATTTCTACTTATGCATCTGTTCTTGCTTGTTGTCTACTTCTCTATTAAAGCCCTTGGCATTGTAATTGCAGGTTTAAAAATTTTTTCAATCTGATAATTTCAATATTCCTGTCATAACTGATTTTGGTTCTGATGCTTTTGAAGTTCTTCAAACTGTTTTTTGCCTTTTAGTGTGCTTCATAATTTTTTTGTTGAAAGGTAAACATGATTTACTCCTGTAAATAGGCCTTTAGTAATGTGGATGAGGATTTTTCTTAGATCTTTACTGTGAAAACCCAGTAGAGCTCTTAGAGGTAAAACTCACAGAAATGTTTGCTTGTATTTACATGCGTGGAACCCAGGACTTCCAGGCTTGTCCACACTGAGCCTTCAGCAACTTATCCATTACAGTTCAGGTTTGCCTCTCGCGGCACTGGCTCCCACAAAGATTTCTGTTCATAAGTTTCTGCTTTGGTAAATTGTGATTCCCTGTATCTGCCTTTTTGTCTTTCTAATTTCTGAGGCAGAAGTTTATCATATGAACTCTCTTCTCTAATGGATCTAATAAGTGTTTATTTTTCAATTTGTTTAGCTTTTTGCTTATTGCTAAATGAAATGACACTTCTAAGCTCCTTACATCCTGGACCATAATCTGAAATAATTTATGCATTTTTGGAAGAGTCCTTTGTAACTAAACTTTCTCACATAACAATAAATGTTAGTGTTAATAGCTGTTAACCAAAAGCCTATTACAGAATTCTTATTAATTTCTGATTAAATTATAGCTCATCAAAATCTTTATATTCTAACGAGTAAATGACAGATAATTAATGGAAACAGATTATATTCACAGTGAATTGATTCTTTGAATGGAGCTGAGCAGACTTTAATAGATCAGTTAGTAGTTAATAATAAATAGCTAATTTGTTTGGGTATATTAACTAAGTTTATTTTCATTTATCCTTACTCACTGAATGGACCATAAGTAGAAGGAGAACTCACTTGATCTTAAGAATAACCAAGCTCTCTGTTCTTCGAAAATGGAATCACATTAGAGTTTTCAGTATTTTGTTAAGATTCACTGTCTTTCAACTCTCTTTCTTAACAGTTTGTTAAAACTTCAGTTAAAACAACAGCCTTTACAATGGGGAGGGTTTGTGCTATGGTGAGTGCTGTGAAAAGTGTAAGCCTGATGATTCATAGACCTGTACCCCTGGGGCAAATAATAATAAAATTTAAAAAATAGCCTTTAAGCTGGGAATTATAATCAGGAAAGGATTAAAATCTTGTACTGTGTTTTTGGTGGGAAAGGTTTGGACTATCTTGATATCTGCCCAAGTATTTTGTAGGGGAGTGAGTTGATCTAGAGGCCAGTGGCACCACATTTACTTGTATGGTTTTAAAATACTCACTTTAGCAGAACTGTGCTTGGATACCAAGGCAACAAGTTGTATAAAAGCTAATAAGATCAATAGTAATTTTCCATAAGCACAAAGGATTTCTAAGTGAAATGGTAGGGTTTTTCCCCTGTTGAACATTTTTGGAAGTTACTTTTCGTGATAATCCATCCTTTAACAAATAGTTCTTAAATGAAAGAGTTAAAATAACTTGACAACAAGATATAACTATCCAGAAAAATTTAAGTATCTAAGAATGCTCAAGTTTCAAATCTTTTCAGCAATGAAAGCAAAAAGTATGGTAGTGATCTGGGTAAGTTGTTGCCATAGGTTCAAATGTAACCTGAAAATACAGCTTTGTTTAGACTTTCTAGTTTTCAGTCCTTGGTCTTTGTATCCTGAGACTTGCTCTCATGCTTTCTACTTCCCCCCCTTTTTTTTATTTCTTGAACATTTTAAAAGAAAAGCTTCATTAGGAATCCACCTGAGCTTAAAATCAAGGAACACTTCCCAGGCATATGGAAACAAACATCATGGATGTGGGTTTATCACAGAACAGAAATGGCATCATTCACTTGATCTTTCATGGACAGTTGGATCTCAAAGACATGCAGGAAATTTCAGGAAGTGGAGCACAGACCATGATGCAGCCTTTGCTTATTTGAATATCATCTGTGAATGTTTGAGAACACTCCAGACTCATGGAGAAATAATAATTAATTTACAGATATTGTCATCCTGTTGAGAAATAGTGTCTGCTAATACTTACTTGTCACTTCTAGTTTCTTCTCCTTTCTCTACCAAACATGTATTTTTGTATCACAGTTCTGCCTAAATTTCTTTGGACCCACAGAGACTATCTTCATGACTCTGAATAACCATTTTATTTTATTTAAATTCAATTGGCCAACATATAGTACATCATTAGTTTTTGATTTGCTATTCAATGATTCATTAGTTGTGTATAACACCTAGTGCTCATCATAATGTGTGCCCTCCTTAATGCCCATTAACCAGTTACCCCCCCCACTCATCTCCCTTTCTGCAACCCTCAATCCAAATAACTATTTTAAATTAAATTATATTTTTAACTCAAATTAGTCCTATAGAACCTGGAAAAATCATCTGTAGAAGAACACTCCCATCGTGGCCAGGGGTCTGAGCCCCTGCACATCTTAGATTTTAATGATGAGATGTCTTATTTCAGTTCTATTCACANTAAAGATTTTATTTATTCATTTGACAGAGAGAGAGAGATTACAAGTAGGCAGAGAGGCAGGCAGAGAGAGAGGAGAGAGGAGGAAGCAGGCTCCCTGCTGAGCAGAGAGCCCGATGTGGGCCTCGATCCCAGGACCCTGGGATCATGACCTGAGCCGAAGGCAGCGGCTTTAACCCACTGAGCCACCCAGGCGCCCTGAATGATGAGATGTCTTATTTCAGTTCTATTCACGTATAGTTACTGGGAAGAGAGTGAGACACTTTTTAAGCTCATTTCTTTAGCAACAGTGTTTTTCCCTATAGTGAGAAATAGGCGTGATGGAAAGAATGAACTAATTACTGGATTTATAGCTTCATCGTATCCTTTTTGTATTGACCAGCAATTAGGGTTCTTCACAGATCATTGACTTTTGTTTCAAGTAAACAAAGTCCTGTGAGTTCTGGACTTCTAGAACCAAAATTTATTTTACATTGCCAAGTAACAACTGCCCAGAATTATCTGCACTGTGAGGTCTATTAAATACTTTTTATGGAGGAGTGCTTGCATTTAGAAGTTAAGCAATTGAATGTACATACATACTCTTTGGGTAGACAGATAAATAGATATTGTTAATACTTAGGGTAGTTTACACTTTCTCAAATGGTTTCAAAGGGTTTTCAACAACTAGACTGTCTAAAAATCACATGGGGTGCTTGTTTAAATACATATTACTGGACCCTGCATCTTGGAATCTGCATGTTTTTAAACAAATGCAATTCTTAAGTATACTTTTTCTTGAAACTATTGGGCTTGCCTTTTGAGGTCAACATTAAATTAATATATGTTCTGTCTTTCTGTTCCTATAGTACCTGGCAGTTCTGAAGCAGAAATAATCAGAATTCTCCAGTGTTTAAATCTGAGATTTGTTTTTTAAATAACTTTTCTCAGAATATAGCAAAAATTATAGTATATCTCCTGTTTTTAAAATCTTTGTTAAGTAGGAGAAGGGAGGATGGTAGAAGAGTAGGGGGCCCTCGTTTTATCCAGTCCTTTGAATTCAGCTAGATATCTATCTAATCATTCTGAAAACCTGTGAATTCAACCTGAGACCTAATAAAAGGATTGCTACAATTCTACAAATAGAAAATCGACGACTTTTTGCAAGGTAGGAGTTGTGGAGAAGTGAATCTCAGGGAATATATCAGATGATAAACTGCAGGGGGAGGGAGACTCTGGAAGCCAGCAAAGGGAAGCGATATAGTAGCAGAGCACAAAATTGGAACTTTTAGAACTCTGCTTCATGAGGAATGTCCCTGCCTGAAAGGTGCTCAGGTGGTGAAGTAGGGGAGAATTCTAGCTGGGACAGAGTGGTCTCAGAGTCCCCAGGGTCACAGAAAGAATGGGGGTGCCTGAGGGCGGCAAAGTTCCAAAGCACTGGAGCAGGGGAGCTGGCCACAATTAGCGAGCCCTGGAGTTGCCTCTCAGCTAGGTGTTGCAATAAACCATGAACTCCTGCATGATCCACAACTGCTTTCCAAGCAGGGGCCCAGGAAGCAGCAAAACTGCTGCAGGACCCTGCTCCTTCCCCAGGGAGGAGAAGTGCAGAGTGTGCACATGATTGGCCAAACTCTACTGGAACAGGGGCCAGGAAACAGGGGAACCCATTGAGACCCTCTCCAACCTGGGAGGATTGGTGCTGGTGTGGACTGCAGGAGTCTGTGGAGTTTGGTGCACACAAAAGGGATCGACTCTTTTTCCATTAGAGTGCACTGAAGAAAGGGGGCACTGATCGTTCAGCACCAGGACTGAGACTGGGGCACTGCCATTATTTTTTCATCCTCTAAAGTGGTGCAAAAAACCTTCAGGAAACAAGAGCCATGTACTTGCCAGCCCCCTGGCAAGGGATAGTGCAACTCTACCCAGGCAAAGACACCTGAGAAGCAGTGCAACAAACCCCCCCTTGAGAAGACCAGCAGGATCCTCATGCAAATACCAAGTTTATGGATTACACAGAACTGATAAACTTCTGCACTAGGGAAAAATAGTATATAGAATTTGAGGATTTTTCTCATGAGTTTTTAGTCTTTCAGTTTAAAATTTTCCTTTTCTTTCTGTTTTAGTTTATTTTATCAACTCTTTGTTTTTAAGACTTTTTAAATTTACATTTTTACATTTACATTTTATAGATATGTTCTTCATTTTTGGCTTCCTTCCACTGCATTCAATTTTATTTTTGTAATATAAGTTTTTCTTTCTTTACAATTTTGGGATTTAGTGTCTTCTGACAAACAGAGCAAAATACACCCAGGACCAAGTGGATCACCCTGTTTTGTCCACTGTGAGATTATATTCTTTCTTTTTTCCCTTTGTCTTTGTATTCTTTTTCTTTTCTCTCTCTCTTTTTTTTTTTTAAATTTAGCTTTCTGACCTCTTTGGATTTGTCTAGTGTGTATTTAACTTGGATCATGGTTGATATTTTTTATTTTGTTCTGTCATTCATCTGTTCTTCTCTGGACAAAATGACTAGGAGAAATTCACAACAAAAGAAAGAACCAGTAGTACCCTCTGCCACAGATCTAATTGATATGGATATAAGTAAAATGTCAGACCCAGAATTCAAAGTAATGAATATAAAGTTACTAGTTGGGCTTGAAAAAAGCATAAAAGAAACTAGAGAACCCCTCAGTGCAGAAATAAAATCTAATCAGGCTGAAATTAAAAATGCTTTATCTGAGTGCAGTCTAAAATGGACACTCTTATGGTAAATGAGGCAAAAGAGAGAGTCAGTGATCTAGAATACAAGATGATGGAAAGGAAGCTGAGGAAAAGAGAGAAAAGCAACTAATGAACCATGGAGGGAAGCTTCAAGAAATCAGTGATACAATAAAATTAAATAATATTAGAATAACTGGGGTGCCAGAAGAAGAACAAAGAGAAGGGGACAAAAGGTATATTTGAGGAAATCATAGCTGAGAATCAATAAAAATAGATCAACACCCTGGCAGGTGATAGTGAAACTTGCAATTTCAGGGAAAGAGAAAAATCCTGAAAGCAGCTCAACACAAGAGGTCCTTAGTGTACAAGGATAGGAACATTAGACTGGCAAAAAACCTATCCACATAAACCTAGCAGGCCAGAAAGGGCTGGCATGATATATGCAGAGTGCTGAATGAGAAGAACATGCAGCCAAGAATACTTGATCCAGCAAGGCTGTCATTCAGAATGGAAGGGGACATGAAGAGCTTTCAGGACAAACAGAAACTAAAAGATCTTTGATCACTAAACCAGCCCTGCAAGAAATATTAAAGGGGATCGATTAAGCAAAGAGAGAGCCCAAAAGTAACAGACCAGAAAGGTGAGATAATATGCAGAAACAGTGATGTTACAGGTAATACAATGGCACTAAGTTAATATCTTTCAATAGTTATTCTGAATGTGAATGGGCTAAATGCTCCAATCAAAAGACACAGTGTACCAGATTGGATAAAAAAGCAAGACCCATCCATATGCTATCTATAAGAGACCCAAAGTCACCTCCAGGTTGAAAGTGAGGGGGTGGAGAACAATTTATCATGCTAATGGACACCAAGAGAAAGCTGGGAAGCCATCCTTATATCAGACAAATTAGATCTTAAACAAAAGACTGTAAAAGGCAGACACTGCATCATACTTAAAGGTCTATCCTTTAAAGCCCTAACAATTATAAATATTTATTCTCCTAACTTTGGAGCAGTCAATTATATAAACCAATTAATAACAATACTGGCCTCTTTCAAGAAACTAGAAGATTCTCAAATACACAAGCTAACCTTACACCTAAAGGAGCTGGAGAAGAACAGGAAATAGAACCTGAATCAAGCAGAAGATGAGAAATAATAAAGGTTAGAGCAGAAATCGATGAAATAGAAACCAAAAGAACAGTAGAACAGAGCAACAAAACCAAAAGCTGGTTCTTTGAAGGAATTGATAAGAATAATAAACCCGTAGCCAGACTTATAAAAAGAGAGAGAGAGAGAGAAAGGACCCAAATTAATAAAATCATGAATGAAAGGGGAGAGATCACAATCAACACCAAGGAAATACAAACAATTTTAAGAACACATTATGAAGAGACTGTATTTTTTCCACTGGATGTTTTCTCCTGCTTTGTAAAAGATTATTTGACCATAGAGTTGAGGGTCCAGACAGTCTCTTCAATAAGCGATGCTGGGAAAATTGGACAGCTATGTATAGAAGAATGAAACTCGACCATTCGCTCACACCATACACAAAGAGAAAGTCAAAATGGATGAAAGACCTCAACGTGAGGCAGGAATCTATCAAAATTCTAGAGGAGAGCATAGGTAGTAACCTCTTTGATGTCGGCCACAGCAAATTCTTTCAAGACACATCTCCAAAGGCAAAGGAAACAAAAGCAAAAATGAACTTTTGGGACTTCATCAAGATGAAAGTCTTCTGCACAACNATCTCCAAAGGCAAAGGAAACAAAAGCAAAAATGAACTTTTGGGACTTCATCAAGATAAAAGTCTTCTGCACAGCAAAGGAAACAGTCAACAAAACAAAGAGGTAACGCACGGAATGGGAGAAGATATTCGCAAATGACACTAAGACAAAGGGCTGATATCCAAGATCTATAAAGAACTTCTCAAGCTCAACACCCAAAAAATAGATAATCATGTCAATAAATGGGCAGAATACATTAACAGACACTTCTCCAGAGAAGACATACAAATGACTAACAGACACATGAAAAAATGTTCATCATCACTAGCCATCAGGGAAATTCAAATCAAAACCACATTGAGATACCGTCTTATNAAAACCACATTGAGATACCATCTTATACCAGTTAGAATGGCCAAAATCAACAGGACAGGAAATAACATGAGTTGAAGAGGATATAGAGAGAGGGGAACTCTTTTTCACTGCTGGTGGGAATGCAAGTTGGTGCAGCCACTTTGGAAAACCGTGTAGAGATTCCTCAAAAAATTAAAAATAGAGCTACCCTATGACTGTGCAATTGCACTACTGGGTATTTACCCCAGAGATACAGATGTAGTGAAGAGAAGGGCCATTTGTACCCCAATGTTCATAGCAGCAATGTCCACAATAACCAAACTGTGGAAAGAGCCCAGATGCCTTTCAACAGATGAATGGATAAAGATGTGGTCCATATATACAATGGAATATTATGCAGCCATCAGAAAGGATGAATATCCAACTTTTGTATCAACATGGACGGGTCTGGAGGAGATTATGCTGAAATAAGTGAAATAAGTCAAGCAGAGAAAGCCAATTATCATATGGTTTCACTTGTGGAATATAAAAAATAAGATGANCAACATGGACGGGTCTGGAGGAGATTATGCTGAAATAAGTGAAATAAGTCAAGCAGAGAAAGTCAATTATCATATGGTTTCACTTGTGGAATATCAAAAATAAGATGGAGGACTCTAGGAGAAGGAAAGGAAAAGTGAATTGGAGTAAATTGGAAGGGGAGATGAACCATGAGAGACTGTGGACCCTGAGAAACAAACTGAAGGTTATGGAAGGGAAGTGGAATGGAGGATGGGTGAGCCTGGTGGTGGGTATTAAGGAGGGAACGTATTGCATGGAGCACTGGGTGTGGTGCATAAACAATGAATCTTGGATCACTGAAAAATAAAAAAAATAGAGAAAAAATCTAAAAATAAAATGTAAAAAGAAAAGAAAATATTAAGCATTGTATCCATAGCATCAGTGAATATTAATTTTAACGTGGTGAAAATTTGATCAAATAAAATATACATAGCATTTCTTAAAAAAACAAGAACACATTATGAGCAACTCTATGCCAACAAATTGGGCAATCTGGAAGAAATACACACATTCCTGGAAACTTATAACTCTCAAAAACTTATAACAATCAAAACTGTAACAGGTAGAAATAGAAAATCTGAATAGATGAATAAACAGCAAGAAAATTGAAGCAGTAATAAAAAACCCCTCAAAAAACAAGAGTCCAGGGCCAGATGGCTTCCCAGGGGAATTCCACCAAACATTTAAAAAAGAAACAATACCATTCTACTGGAGCTAATTCAAAAAATAGAAATGGAAGGAAAACTTCCAGACTCACTTTAAGAGGCCAGCATTATCTTGATCCCAAAATAAGACAAAGATCCCATCAAAAAGGAGAATTACAGAAAATTTACCTGATGAACATGAATGTCAAATTACTCACCAAGATACTACTCAATAGGATCCAATAGTACATTAAAAGATTATTCACCAAGACTAGGTGAGATTTACACCTGGACAGCAAGAGTGGTTTAACATCTGCAAATCAATCAACATGATACAACACATTAATAAAAGAAAAGGCAAGAACCCTAATGATCCTCTCAATTGATGCAGAAAGGGAATTTGACAAAATACACCATTCTTTCTTGATTAAAACTCTCCACAGTGTAGGGATAGAGGGAACATACCTCAATATCATAAAAACCATTTATGAAAAGTCCACAGCAAATATCATTCTCATTGGCGAAAAACAGAGCTTTTCCCCTAAGGTCAGGAACACAACAGGATTCCTACTCTCACCATTGTTGTTCATCATAGTACTAAAATTCCTATCCTCATCAGTTGGAGAAAAAAGAGAGATAAGAAGCATTCAAACTGGCAAAGAGGTAATCAAGCTCTCATTCTTTGCAGATGACATGATACTTTATGTGGAAAACCCAAAAAACTCCACCCCAAAGTTGTCAGAACTCATATAGGAATTCAGCAACATGGCAGTGTATAGACCCAATGCACAGAAATCACTTGTATTTCTATATACTATGAGACAGAAGGAATGGAAGTTAAGGAATTGATCACATTTATAGTTACACCAAAAACTGTAAGATACCTAGGAATAAACTAACGAAACAGGTAAAGATCTGTACTCTAAAAACTACAGAAAACACGTGATAGAAATTGAGAAAGACACAAAGAAATGTATAAACATTCCATGCTCATGAATTGGAAGAATAAATATTTTTAAAATGTCTATGTTACCCAGAGCAATCTACACTTTCAGTGCATTCCCTATCAAAATACCTTCAATTTTTTTCACACAGCTGGAACAAATAATCCTGAAATTTGTATGGAATCCAAAAAGGCCCCAAATAAGCCAGAGGAATGTGGAAAAAGAAAACCAAAGCTGGTGGCAATACAATGCCAGACTTCAGGCTCTATTACAAAGCTGTGATCATTAAGACAGTATGGTACTGGCACAAAAACAGACCCATAGTCCCCAGAAACCCAGAAATGGATCCTCAACTCTATGATCAATAATCTTCAACAAAGCAGGAGAGAATATCCAATGGAAAAAGGATAGTCTCCACAACAAATGGTGTTGGAAAAATTGTTCAGCCACATGTAGAAGAATGAAACTGGACCATTTTCTTACACAATGCACACAAAACAAAACAAAACAAAACAAACAAATGAAAAATACCCAAAACAACCAAAACACAAGACAAAACAAAACCCCAGAACTCAAAATGGATGAAAGACCTAAATGTGAGACAAAGATCCATCAAAATCCTAGAGGAAACACAGGCAGTAACCACTGTGACCTTGGCCGCAGCAACTCCTTGCTAGACACCTCTCCAAAGGCAAGGGAAACAAAAGCAAAAATGAACTATTGTGACTTCACCAGGGGGAAAAAAACTTTTGGACAGCAAAGGGAACAGTAAAAAAAATAAAAGGCAACCTATGGAATGGGAGAAGACATTCACAAATGATATATCAGATAAAGGGTTAGTATCTAAGACATATAAAGAACTTATTAAACTCAACATCCCCCCCAAAAATATCCAGTCAAGAAATGGGTAGGAGACATGAACAGACATTTTTCCAAAGAAGACGTACAAATGGCCAACAGGCCCATCAAAAAATGCTCCACATCACTTGCCATCAGGGAAATACAAATCAAAATCACAGTGAGATACTACCTCACACCAGTCAGAACGGCTAAAATTAACAAGTCAGGAAACACCAAATGTTGGTGAGGATGCGGAGAAAGGGGAACCCTCTTACACTATTGGTGGGAATGCAAGCTAGTACAGCCACTCTGGAAAACAGTACAGAGGTTCCTCAAGAAGTTGAAAATAGAGCTACCCTATGACCCAGCAATTGCACTACTAGGTATCTACCCCAAAGATACAGATGTAGTGGTCAGAAGGGGCACGTGTACCCAAATGTTTATAGCAGCAATGTCCACAATAGCCAAACTGTGGAAAGAGTCTATATGTCCATCAACAGATGAATGGATAAAGAAGATGTGGTATATATAGAGAGTGGAATAATACTCAGCCATCAGAAAGGATGAATACTTACCATATACAATGATGTGGATGGAACTGGAGGCTATTATGCTGAGTGAAGTAAGTCAATCAGAGAAAGGCAATTATCATATGGTTTCACTCATATGCAGAATATAAGAAATAGTTCAGAGGATCATAGGGGAAGTGGGGGGAAAATTGAATGGAAAGAAATCAGAGAGGGAGACAAACTGTGAGAGACTCTTAACTATAGGAAAGAAACTAAAGGCTTCTGGAGGGGAAAAGGGTAGTGGGATAGGGTAATGGGCATAAAGGAGGGCATGTGATGTGATGAGCCTTGGGTGTTTTATGCAACTGATGAATCACTGAACTCTACCACTGAAACCAATGGTGTTCTTTATGTGGGCTAATTGAATTTAAGTAAAGAACAAATCTTTATTAAGGATATACACATTCAGTATTATTAATTTAATTCAAAGTTCCATTGATCTATTAATATATTATTTTTTCCAATTGGGTATTAATGAAACCAGGAAGAAATTATTATATTGTTTTTCATAGGATGAACTTAGAAACACTGATCAATCATTAAGTCTTAGGATTCTGAAGTGCAGTAAAACAAGCTTCAAGAACCAGAACTGATTTAGACAGTCAACTATCTAAATTCAAGTTTCACTGATCAATACGCTTTTAAAATTAATTTATTTTTTAATTGTAATATTGTTGACACACAATGTTAAATTATTTTCAGGCATACAACATAGTGATTTGATTAGTTTATACATTATGCTGTGCTCACCACAAGTGGTAGCTACCATCTGTCACCGCACAACACTATTGCGATACTGTTGACTGTGCTCCCTATGCTGTGCCTTTCATCCTCATTACTTATTCATTCCATAACTGGAAGCCTGTACTTACCACTCCCCTTTCCCCATTTTGTCCATCCTCGTACCCCTGAGCCCTCTAGTAACCACCAGTATGTTCTCTGTATTTATAAGCCTGATTCTATTGTTGGTCTGCTTGCTTATTTGTTTGTTTGATCAATGACTGACAAATGGACAAGGTAGTGAGTTCATCTGGAATCTGAAACAATGGAAATGAGATTGATGAAATTTATGTGATTAAGAAAAATATAATATGCCATCAGCTATTGTCAAGTGTTTCTTTTAGTAAAGTATGAGATTTTCTTTTTTCTCTGAACCTCATTACCCAGGGGGAAAGACGTGTTTTGTCTGCACCTGAATATAGAGCTCATTCCACATGGTTTTCTTCATTGGTCCCAAACCAGTAGTCTAATGTTTTCTAAAGAATCAAGGTGATTATTCTGTAATAACTGAGCCCTCTCCTGGTGCTCAAAGAACTTTGTAAGTGACCATGGAATGCACTTATGTTCAGCAACCAAGACAAAGTCCTCCTTAAGGAAATCTTAATAGCTCTTATTTAAGAACCTTCAAAATTTGTGGCCTTTTATAATGTGGAGGCAGAGTTTACAGGGACCATATTGACAAATTTAAGTTATATTAATTGGAATTAATGGAATATTTACCAGAGTTTTATGAAAAAAAATGTATAGTGACAAAAATTTGAGAGCAGTTTCTGTGTTCTTTCTCCCAGAAGAAAAGATCAATAGGAGGAAATCTGTTCCATCCCCACCCCTTACCCCAGCCATGTTTACACAAGTTGAAAACTGGACTTATATAAGTTTCTTGTTCTGTTTTCTCCAGGTTTACTGAGGTATAATTGAAAAATGAAATTGTATATATTCAAAGTTTATAACATGATAATTTGATATAAATATATCTTACATTTGCATAAAAAAAATCAGAACTTTCCATCTGCCCTGTTCATCTCCAGACCTGGGTTGTTCAATGCAGCAGCCAGTAGCCACAGGAGGCTACTTACATTTAATTTAATTAATATGGAATATATTAAAAATATAGTTTTTCACTGTACTGGCCACAGTTTAAGTACTCAGTGGTCACTTAGCACAGAATATAGAATATTTTTATCATTGAAAAAAGTTCTAGCATAGCTCTGCTCTAGAGTCATAGTTGATCCTTTGGCTCAACAAATAGTCTGTATTTGAAATAACATGAAAGAAAGAACCTTCTCACATTATCTCGTAAGATTGCATTGTTAACTATTCAGGAATTTGGCAAACAAGTTGATAATATAGTAGTAGCATGAAATTGACCTTTGTGTGAGCATTTATACCAAGAAAAAAGTCTCAAATCAGAGTTTTGTCTTTGTTTCTGTTTTATTTTGTTTTTTTCTCTGAGAGCTAGTTTGCTAGCAAGCTGCTGCCTGACAATGTTTGTGTCAAGCACTTACTAGAAAAAGATGACCCAGGCAGTTGATACCATTACTAGGGAGCTGCTTGGGTAATGTCATTAAGAAAGCCCACAAACTTAATATTGGTGGAATTTACATTCCAGAGTAACATAGATCAATGGAAGAAGATAAGGAATCACAGTACCCAGAAAGATGTAGTTACAGATGTTCTGGTTTGTAAACTGTCTTAATACATTATATCCTGCTTTTAAATTATATCTTATTACGATGCCAAAATAACACTCTAGAAAGTATTATCCAATATAAATATAACACAAGACACATATGCATTTTAAAGTTTTCTAGTTCTTAAGATAAACAATAGAAATTAATTTAATAATATATTTTATTTAACTTAATACATCCAAATTATTATTTCAACGTATAACCAGAATAAATAGTATTGAGCTATTTAACACTTACTTTTCATATAGATTGCAAGTTTTTGTACTTACAGTACAGCTTAATTCAGACTAACTACATTTCAAGTGCTTATTAGCTACATATAACTAGTACTCAACAACACAGCTCTAAGGAAAATGATGAAACAGTTTCGTAATTGACTGGATAGGATTTGTAGACCTTGAAGGGTAATTGGCTACAAGGGACATACGTTTGGAATAGAAAGAAGCCAAAGGGAAGGACTTGGGAGGGGTTCTTCAATGACAACCTCATTTCTTTCCATGACTTAAGCTTCACCTTTGCACAGAATACTCCCATCTTCAAGTGTGATTATACTTCTGCATCCTGCATGCAGAATGACTTAGCTATGCAATCAGAATCAGAGTCTTTACCTGTAGAACTCTTCCTTATTATAATCTTGTCAAACACACAGCCTGGAAACCCCAGGCACCATGGATTCTTCCCTCCTGCCACATGCAAGTGCAGATCTTTTGAGTCTCCCACTCCCCGACTGCTGACCTGGAGTGACCTGGCTCTACCATTCACCAAACTCTGCTGGTATTTTACCAGCTCCCAGCTAGCCAAGCTACCATCTAACCTTAATCCCTTTCCTATCATCCTTCATTCTGCGGCAAGATCCAACTCTAAATGCTGTCACTGATCATGTGGCAACCCAAGAGATAGAAGATAAAACCAAAATTCTTCATGTGACATTCAAGGCTCTCACTTTCCTCTCACCTCATCTCTAGGACACACCGCTTGTCTCTCTCTTCTCCCCCATGACATACCCTCACCCCCTACCCCAGTATGCCAAACTTCTCATTTAGTATTCATCCAACTGATTTACATTTTCTCATATCTGTGCCTTTAATCACCCAGTTGCCCCAAATTCCAATCTTCCCATCACTACTTCTCAAAATCTGTTTACTCCCTTTGTGCCTCTGCTCAGTCTATGCTATGTGCATAGGCTTATTTCTGTCTCCTCTTTCCCCCACCCCATGGCACATTTTTTTTGCACTCAGCTTAAGTATCCCACTTTGAAAGCCATTACTAACTGCCCTTCCACCTAGGACTAGACAAGGCAAGTCTCGTGTGGCTGATAAAACCTACTTGCCTTATCTGTATTTTTTTCTTAACACATGATATTGTACTGTACTTATGTGTCTCTCTCCTTCACTCCACCCCTGGCACCACCCCCCAGCCCTGGGATGCTGTAGACAATCTGCGTATATGGTGCATGGTGTATCAGTGAACAGAGGCCAGTTCCTTTGGAAAGCTTTGCCAGATTTTCCCAGGCAGATGTTATTCCAGATTCCTGGAATGGATCAGAGGGGGGTCCCCTCTGATGCCTGTAATATGTAGTATGTTCCTCCATTTCTATTTTCACCTATCAAATTCTGCCCGGCAATATACATTCTCTTTATGTTCTGAGTTCTGCACTCTGTGAGGACAGGGATCCTTCTTTTAATTGCAGCTTCAGCTTTGGTCTGCAGAGTTATTTGAAAGTTTCAACAAGAAACATGTTTGAGTCACTACATATATGCATAAAACAGGATCCATGGAAAGGAATGTTTCATAATCACCAAGATTATTCAGTTTTAGTTCTGCTCATAATGGCACCATGCCTGGACACAGCAGGTCACCCCATTAGCTTTCTCACCAATCTCAGCTCCCTCATCAGCAGGGATGCATTGGAAATAGACCATTTCTAATCTGCCAGTCATTTTTCTCCTTTCAACTCCAAACTACTCTTCTATCAACTCCTAGTATTGTGTCTTGCCTTTGAGTAGTGTTCTGAAAAAATGTTTTTCAAGCAAATGTAAAAGTTGAAATATTTTCTACCAAAAAGAATCTCATATATTGAATAGGCTCCTTCATAAGGAAACCAAGAATGGAACATTAAAGCTCCTTTTTTGGGAGCACTTATTTGGGGGGGGGCGATTTGGGAGCTGATAAATCCCTTCAGCAATGCCTACACTTCTGGAAATGTTGGTATAAAAGGTGTCCTGTACCCAGCCTACAGAGACTGCCCCCTGATTGCTTTTTCCCTGTCTGCATGTCAGACCATAGTCACACAAGTTTTTGAAATGAACAAACAGGAGAATAAACTAAATGACGTAAGGAAGAGGTAATTAACTCCATTCTAAAGCTATTTAGAGCACTTGTGAGGAGTATAACTTCTATTTCAGAACATCGAATTTTTGACTATAGCCCTAAAAAATGTATGGGTTGGGGTTTTTTATGTTAAGAGTTTTAACTAACAGCACATTCAGTGTTTGTACCTACTGTTGTATGGAAGCTAGCAAAATGAAGGTTGCTAGTTACTTTGAAAATCTGTCATGCCTTTTATAGGTTTTATTCACTTTACAATTTATAGAAAATCAAGATATTATTTTTCTCTTCTAGACGTGTACCCTTCCAGGCACTATACCTCTTCACTAGTTATATTAATTCTAGATTTAACCTACCCTCCGATTAGAGATTATCTTTTTCATTCTAACTTTGTCAAGACTAGGCAAAATTGCCTTTTCCTCATTAGCATTATGTTCTTTTTGGCATTTTAGAAGTATTTTAAGTAATGACTGCATAAAATGTCATAATATTTGGAATTGAGCCCTTTCATTATATCATTCAATAAGAAAAGCTTATGAAAAGAGCTGTAAGAAGACTTTAAAAATAAATATCATGGAGACATTTTTCGCCATTACCTGTGAACCAAAATAATTGCCGGCACCTTAATTGCCCTTAGCTCCTCCCCCTCTGCCATTAAAACCACCTCCCCCAACCAGCAGCCTCTCCTGGGAAGCATATCCAGTGTAAAACTGACTTTGTATTAATTTTTTTTTAGTTTTTTAATTTTATTTTTCCAGTGTTTCGACTGGGTTGATTAAAAATTACTTTGTGATTTTTACCAATCTAAGATATCCTGAAAAGAGAGAATGAAATGCTGGGAATTGGATACATGGTCATATAATTCAAAGAGCTTTCTCTTAATGTGTCAGATTATGCCAGAAAAAGACTGAAAACCTCACAATAGGCTTGCCACTGATTTTTTTCCCCTCAATAGTGAATTGCCACTGTTTTCTTTCCTCTTCTTCTTCTTCTTCTTCTTTTTTTTTTGAAAATTATACCCAGACAGGAAGATGACTGAATGTACTGTTCCAGAGGAATAGAATCACCTCAAGACAGAGAATGTGTTTTTTTTACCTCTCTGGCACCCCTCAACCTATTGCCTTTTTCTGGTTCTGAAGTCTGTGGCAACTTTGAAGAGAACAAATATCTATTAGTAGCTTCCATAGCATTAGCTCCTAATCATTCCCTCAGATATTGGCTAATCAGATATTTATCAAGATGCACTTGAGGTAAAACATGGCTCCTGTCTTCTGTGGGCTAAATCTTTTTGGAAAGAGAAGATACGGATCCCTTTGCTAACACCGTATTAAAATGTGAAAAACAGTAGTTTTATAGGAAAAATATCTCCATATAGTTTTGATTTGTATTTTTTATGATAAGTGAGGCTGAGCATCTATCTTTTCATAAAGATTTTCATTTTTGGAACTGTGCAATTACTTTATAGTCCATTTACCTATAACACTATTGACCTTTTCTCCTTTATTTTAGATACTCTGTATATTTAAGGAATATCAACTTTTTTTTAAAGATTTTATTTATTTATATGACAGAGAGAGAGATTACAAGCAGGCAGAGAGGCAGGCAGAGAGAGAGGAGGAAGCAGGCTCCCCGCTGAGCAGAGAGCCCGATTTGGGCCTCGATCCCAGGACCCTGAGATCATGACCTGAGCCAAAGGCAGAGGCTTAACCCACTGAGCCACCCAGGCGCCCATCAACTTTTTTATAAGTTGCATTTTTCCTTTCTCCCATTTAAAATTCTTAAAATTTATTTTTACAATAGTGTGATTACTTAAACTATATTTTATTGTTACTTAAACACTATAAATTTTGTTATATGTCCATGGGACAACATGGATGAACTTCAGGGGCATTATGCTAAATGAAACATGTCAGATAGGGAAAAACAAATACTGTGTGATCTCTTTTATTCACAGAAACAAACGCTGGATTCATAGAAACAGAAAACAGATTGGCAGTTCTCTGGAGTGGAGTTGGGGGGATGAGTGAAGGTGGTCCAAAAACTTCCAGTTGTAAGATAAACAAGGCCTGGGGATGTAACGCTCCACATGGTGACCATAGTCATCAATACTGCATAGTATATTTGAAAGTTGCTAAGTAGATCTTAAAAGTTCTTATTGCAGGGGCATCTGGGTGGCTCAGTCAGTGAAGTATACTACTTTTGATCTCGCGGTCATGAGTTCAAGCCCCATGTTAGGTATAGACATTACTTAAAAAATAATAAAATGCATTAAAAAAGTTCTCATCACAAGGGAAAAATCTGTAACTATGTGAGGTGATGGATGTTAACTAAGCTTAATGAGTTAATCATTAACTCATTAATGTTATACAATATATACATATATCACATTATTATGTTGTATACCTTCAACTAATATGATGTTATATTCCAGTTATAACTGAATACAACAGGCAGAAAAGAAACAAATACAACCTGGGCTATTGCTCTATATATAGGGGTATAATTATTCTTGACCAAAGTTTAGACACTTGTGTTCCTGAAAATATGAAGACTTGTTATTTCTCTTCTGTGCTAATGTTTCTTTTAAATTAAACTTCAAAAAATAAATAGTAAAATTTGGCCTCAACCAACATCAGGCAAGTTATTGTAAAAACTTACAATTTGGGGTGCCTGCATGGCTCAGTCAGTTAAGTGTCTGTCTTTGGATCGGGTCATGATCCCAGGGTCCTGGGAGCAGTTCCACATTGGGCTCCCTGTTCAGCAGAGAGTCTGCTTCTCTCTCTCCCTCTCCCTGCTGCTCTGCCTACTTGTGCTTTCTGTCTCTCTCTGTCAAATAAATAAATAAAATCTTTTAAAAAATAAAAATAAAAAATAAAAACTTACAATTTGCTGCCAGTACTAGAGAGTCCTTGAAGTCATTGTCAAGGGAAGTGACCTGGTGAAGGCAGAGCTTTGAGGTGCAGGGCAGACTGAAGGGAAATGAGATGAACAGGACAGGTGGGAGCAAGGCCCCTTCCTCTGAGGGCTTGGGAACACAGAGTGACTGTCCCATGGCTTGACACTGGCTTCACCACAGACTCTCACTTAATTTGTAGAGAGCTCATTTTCCTATGGTCTGAGCAGCAATTATGTTGGATTATTACTTCATCAGGAAAGAAGCAGCTTAGGAGTTATTCACACAGTTTAGTTCAGTATTTGTCAGAAGCTGTCTGGCAGGTTGGGTTGTCTACATGGAGAATGGCAGCTGTTGACAGACAAGGATTGGGAGCAGCAACTGAGATGTGACATGCCATCAGGCACTGGTTAAAAGCACTGTGTTTAGTTACTTCATAGCTTTGTTGTTTTGTGAAGTCACTTCACATCATTAGATCTGATTTTCTTTATCTACAAAATGGGATAATACTCTTTACCATATTATTTGCAGGACTACTGCTATCAAGCAGGGTATGAGTTGAAAATTCTATGTAAATTAAATGTGGTATATAAGTATGCATTGACTTTGTGGCATGAGGCCAAGGGACCAGATACCTTCTCCCCCAACTAAAATCCACCCTGCTTTCAGAGTTCTTTGCTACAGACCAAGAAAATAAGGGAGCAGTCTTCCTATGTCATGGCCCAGCCCATGCTAGTGAGAGAATGAGATTGGCCAGGAAATTTCTCTTCATTTTACTTGCAAGGTCCAATCATGGAGATCAAGCATCAATGACTCCTCTGTGGTAGAATGCTTGGGGCAGAGGAGGCACTGCCTTGGACAGAGTATGACAGGGCCAGGTCCTTCAATTCTGCCCCTGTCCTGGAACCTGGCATAGTGTCCATTTGCTGGTGTCCTGCCCTTGAGCCCACACTCTGCTCCCTCTTGGGGGTAGGTAAGCTGATCCTGAAATTCAAAGTCAGCATGAGCATAGTATAGGCTGCAGTGCAGAGCCTTGACTCTTCCTCTTCCTCTCTCTCCCCCTCTCCCCCACAACCCTTTAAGATCTGACAGCTTTTTCTATAGAATCTCATGCTCAAAAGACAACACTGCTTTCTGAGTAATAGTCTGGCTGTTCTAAAGGGGGATACCCTGAGCATCTTCTGGAAACTACCTGCCACTGACAACAGCCACCATTTTACTCAAAATACAAAAGAGCTGATTATTCTGCCCTCTTCACATATTATAAAGTTATTCCCCTTTTCCTTCCTAAAGAAATGTAATTGAGTGTCTTCTGGAAAGGACTTACTCTTACTCTGTTCTTTCCCTTGTTGAAAACTGGAACACAATACAGTCAGTGGATTAAAGGTGACATTCCTTTGGGTCTTATCAAGCTACCCTAACAACAGAATAGGGAAGAAACATACATTTAATATCCAAAAAAATATCTTTCTCTGTTTCTCTCTGTCTACACACACACACACACACACACAGATTGTATGTTGTGTGCATTTCTTCTTTTTTTTTTCTTCCTATGGGAACTTGAAGGTTTTGCTTTCTGTAAGAATAAGCCTCTTTTAAATTCTTTCCATTTTATGTGGCTTCAGTTAACTTCCCAAGAATATACATTCCCTTATTTCTTGTCAGCCAATTCCCATTGCTGGTTTAAGTGCAGTGTTTTGGTTATAAATACAGTTGACCCTTGAAGCATGCAGGAACTGGGACACTGACACCCACACAACTGAAAATCTATGTATAGCTTTTGACCTCCCTGAAACTTAACTACTAACAGCCTACTATTGACTGGAAACCTTACCAACATCATCAACAGTTAATTAACACATATTTTATATGTTATATGTATTATAACACATATTCTTACAATAAAGTAAGCTAGAGAAGAGAAACTTTATTAAGAAATCATAAGGAAGAGAAAATACACTTACAGAACTGTACTGTAAAAAATCCGAGTATAAATAGACCCGTGCAAGTTCAAATGCATGTTGTTCAAGGGGCAACTGTGTTTTTCACTAAACTTCTAAGCTGTCATTTTCATTTCTTTATTTTGGTTGTATGTAATGCCACTGTGGAAAAGACCATATGGCATTTCTTTTGGCTTAAAAACTGTGAAGACCCACCCCAGAAGAGAGCTTCTGATCTCAAAGCTTCCCTCTGACCTGGCTGGGATCAAGGACTGCCTTGTGTTAGTAAATGGAAATGCTTTACCTTTAAACTAAAGTTTGAGGAAGAAAATGATAAAATCCAGATATTTTCATATTCTGTTTAAATAAACCTTAGTTAAGGAGCTAGCTAGGCAGTGAAGTCCTGGGTATCTGTAGTCATCCTTGGCAAGAGGCATAAAATCAGAGCCCCCAATTTTTTTTCAGTTTTATTGAGACATATTTGACATACCCCACTGTATAAGTTTAAGGTGCAGAGCATGATGATTTGATTTATATATAATGTGAAGAGATTACCACTATTGGTTCAGCTAACACCCATCATTTCATATAGATACAATACAAAGAAGGAAAAAAATTCTCCTTCTGATGAAAACTCATAGGATTTACTTTCTTAACAACTTTCTTATATATCCTACTGCTGTCTTCGTTGTAGTCCTCATGTTGTACATTACATTCCCAATCCTTNCTGATGAAAACTCATAGGATTTACTTTCTTAACAACTTTCTTATATATCCTACTGCTGTCTTAGTTGTAGTCCTCATGTTGTACATTACATTCCCAATCCTTTTTTTTTTTTAGATTTTATTTATTTATTTGACAGAAAGAGACACAGTGAGAGAGGGAACACAAGCGGGGGAAGTGGGAGAGGGAGAAGCAGGCTTCCTGCTAACCAAGCAGCTTAATGTGGGACTTGATCCCAGGACCCTGGGATCATGACCTGAGCAGAAGGCAGTTGCTTAACAACTAAGCCCTTCAGTTGCCCACATTCCCAGTACTTATTTATCTTCGTACTGGAAGTTTACATTTTTTAAAAGATTTTATTTATTTATTTGACAGAGAGAGACAGATCACAAGTAGGCAGAGAGGCAGACAGAGAGAGAGGAGGAAGCAGGCTCCCCGCTGAGCAGGGAGNATGTGGGCCTCGATCCCAGGACCCTGAGATCGTGACCTGAGCCAAAGGCAGAGGCTTTAACCCACTGAGCCACCCAGGCGCCCTGGAAGTTTACATTTTTTGCCCGTAACTCCCCATCCCACCATCTTTCACCTCTGGTAACCACAAATCTGATTCTTTTTCTACAAGCTCATTTTTGTTTTTTAAAAGATTTCATGTGTTAGTGAAATTATTCAGTATTTGTCTTTCTCTTCCTGACTTATTTCACTTAGGATAATACTATTAATATCCATCTATGTTGTTCTAAAGGGTAGGATTTCCTCATTAAAAATGACTAAATAATATTCCATCAGATATAGATGATAGATAGATGATAGATTAGATATCACAAATTCTTTTTTTTGAATTTTTAATTACTTGCTTCAGGGGTACAGGTCTGTGAATCATCACACTTACACATTTCACAGCCCTCACCATAGCACAAACCCTCCCCAATGTCCATAACTCATCCACCCTACCACTACCCTCCCACTCCCCAGTAACCCTCAGTTTGTTTCATGAGATAAGAGTCTCTTATGGTTTGTCTCCTTCCTGATCCCATCTTGTTTCATTATTTTTCCCTCCCTGCCCCCCACAAACCCTGCACTGCCCTTCAAGTTCCTCATATCAGAGAGATCATATGATAATTGTCTTTCTCTGATTGACTTAAGTCGCTTAGCATATTACCCTCTAGTTCCAGCCATGTCATTGCAAATGGCAAACTTTCATTTCTTTTGATGGCTGCATAGTATTCCACTATATATATATATATATATATATATATATATATAACACATCTTCTTTATCCATTCATCTGTTGATGGACATCTAGGTTCCTTCCATAGTTTGGCTATTGTGGACATTGCTGCTATAAACATTTGGGTGCACATGCCCCTAAGGATCACTACATTTGTATCTTTAGGGTAAATACCTAGTAGTGCAATTGCTGGCTCATAGAGTAGCTCTATTTTCAACTTTTTGAGAAATCTCTATACTGTTTTCCAGAGTGGCTGCACCAGCTTGCATTCCCACCAACAGTGTAGGAGGGTGCCCCTTTCTCCACATCCTTGCGAACATCTGTCATTTCCTGAATTGTTCATCTTAGCCATTCTGACTAGTGTGAGGTATTATCTCACTGTGATTTTGCTTTGTATTTCCCTGATGCTGAGTGATGTTGAGCACTTTCTCATGTGACTGTTGGCCATTTGAATGTCTTCTTTGGAGAAATGTCTGTTCATGTCTTCTGTCCATTTCTTGACTGGGTTATTCATTTTATGGGTGTTGAGTTTGAAAAGTTCTTTATAGGTTTTGGATACAAACCCTTTTTCTGATATGTCATTTGCAAATATCCTCTCCATTATGTCAGTTGTCTTTTGGTTTTGTTGACTGTTTCTTTTGCTGTGCAAGAGCTGTTAATCTTGATGAAGTCCCAATAGCTCATTTTTGCCCTTGCTTCCCTTGCGTTTGGTGAAGTTCCTAGAAAGAAGATGCTGGTCGAAGAGGTTGCTACCTGTGTTTTCCTCAAGGATTTTGATGGATTCCTGTCTCACATTGAGGTCTTTCATCCATTTTGAGTCTATCTTTGTGTGTGGTGTAAGGAAATGGTCCAGTTTCATTCTTCTGCATGCGGCTGTCCAATNCATTTTGAGTCTATTTTTGTGTGTGGTGTAAGGAAATGGTCCAGTTTCATTCTTCTGCATGCGGCTGTCCAGTTATCCCAACACCATGTATTGGAGACTGTCTTTTTCCCACTGGACATTCTTTCCTGCTTTGTCGAAGATTAGTTGACCATAGAGTTGAGGGTCCATTTCTGGGCTCTCTATTCTGTTCCACTGATCTATGTGTCTGTATTTGTGCCAGTACCATACTGTCTTGATGATGACAGTTTTGTAATAGAGCTTAAAGTCTGGAATTGATGCCACCAACTTTGGTATTCTTTTTCAAAATTCCTTTGGCTATTTACAGTCTTTTATGGTCCCATATAAATTTTAGGATTATTTGTTCCATTTCTTTGAAATAAATTGCTGGTATTTTGATGGGGATTGCATTAAATGTGTAAGTTGCTCTAGGTAGCATAGACATTTTTACAATATTTGTTCTTTCCATCCATGAGCATGGAATGTTTATCCACTTCTTTGTGTCTTCCTCAATTTCTTTCATGAGTACTTTATAGTTTTCTGAGTACAGATTCTTTGCCTCTTTGGCTAGATTTATTCCTAGGTATCTTATGGTTTATGGGTGCAATTATAAATGAGATTGACTCCTTAATTTCTCTTTCTTCTGTTTTGTTGTTAATATATAGAAATACAACTGATTTTTGTGCATTGATATTATATCCTGACACTTTACTGAATTCCCGTATGAGTTCTAGCAGTTTTGGAGTGGAGTCCTTTGAGTATTCCACATAAAGTATCACATCATCTTCAAAGAGAGTTTGACTTCTTCCTTGCTGATTTGGATGCCTTTTATTTCTTTTTTGTTGTCTGATTGCTGAGG
>LNAC01000771.1:79829-106110 GCA_002007465.1 Ailurus styani
ATATAATTGGCTGCTCCCATGTTAGGGGCATAGATATTTACAATTGTTAGACCTTCTTGTTCGACAGATCCTTTAAGTGATGTAGTGTCCCTCCTTATCTCTTATGATAGTATTTGGCTTAAAATCTAATTTATCTGATATAAGGATTGCCACTCCAGCTTTCTGTTGATGTCCATTAGCATGGTATATTGTTTTCCACCCCTCACTTTAAATATGGAGGTGTCTTTGGGTCTAAGATGAGTTTCTTGTGGACAGCATATCGATGGGTCTTGTTTTTTTTATCCATTCTGATACCCTGTGTCTTNACATGGTAACTATTGAGAGATATGAATTTAGAGCCACTGTATTGCCTGTAAGGTGCCTGTTACTGTATATTGTGTCTCTTCCTTTCTAGTCTATGTTTCTTTTAGGCTCTCTTTGCTTAGAGGACACCTTTCAATATTTCCTGTGGGGCTGGCTTGGTATTTGCAAATGCCTTTAGTTTTTGTTTGTCCTGGAAGCTTTTTATCTCTCCTTCTATTTTCAATGACAGCCTAGCTGGATATAGTATTCTTGGTTGCATATTTTTCTCATTAGTGCTCTGAATAGATCATGCCAGTTCTTTCTGGCCTGCCAGGTCTCCATGGATAGGTCTGCTGTCACTCTAATATTTCTACCATTGTATATTATAGACCTCTTGTCCCAGGCTGCTTTCAGGGTTCTCTCTTTGTCATCTAGACTTGTAAGTTTTATTATTAGATCACGTGGTGTGCACCTATTTTTATTGATTTTGAGGGGGGTTCTCTGTGCCTCCTGGATTTTGATGCTTGTTTCCTTCACCAAATTAGGGAAATTCTGTACTATAATTTGCTCCAATATACCTTCTGCCCTCCTCTCTCTCCTCTTCTTCTGGGATCCCAAAAATTCTAGTATTGTTTCATTTTATGGTATCAATTATCTCTCAAATTCTCCCCTCATGGTCCAGTAGTTGTTTGTCTCTCTTTTCCTCCACCTCTTTATTCTCTGTCATTTTGTTTTCTAAATCACTAATTCTGTGTTCTGCTTCATTTATCCTAGCAGTAAGAGCCTCCATTTTTTATCGCACCTCATTAATAGCTTTTTTGATTTCAGCTTCATAGGATTTTTGTTCTTTTATTTCTCCAGAAGGGGTTTTTATTTCTCTATAGAGGGGTTCTCTATTATCTTCCATGCTGTTTTCGAGCCCAGCCAGCACCTTAATAATCGCCATTCTGAACTCTAGTTCTGTCATATTACTAATGTCTGCATTGATTAAGTCCCTAGCCATCGTTACAGCCTCTTGTTCTTTTTTTTGTGTTGTTTTTTTCTGCCTTGTCATTTTATGCAGATAAGAAGAGATGGATGAGAGAACAAAATACTAAAGAGTATCAATGACCACAGAGAAGTGTACACTAACCTAATCAGAAGAGACCTGGACCTGGGGTGAGAAGAAAGAGGTCAAATAATCGAAGAACAAAACAAAACAAAACCCCCCAAATCAAATAAACAGAAACAAGGGAAAGAAATTAAACAAAATAAAACAAAATCATATATGTATATCTATGTTATCTATTTCTGCTTCTATATCTATCTCTGTCTCTGACTCTATCTCTATCTCTATCTCTCTCTATCATCTCTATCTCCATCTATATCTATTAAACTGGTGAATTGAACAGACCCTATATGTATACAAAAAATAAGGTTAAATACAATGAAGGGATAAAATATGGCTATAACAATGAAAATTTAAAATGATTAAAAAGTATTGATAAGATATAATAATTAAAAACGTTAAAATAGGAAAATGGAAAATATTTAAAGGAACAGAGTAAGAAAAAAATAAATTTCAAAGAATTTAACTTTGAACGACTAAAGAATCATGGGGAAAAAGCCATGAATTCTCTCCATTGCTTTCCCCTAGCTCTGGAGTTCCACAATTCTCAGCAATCTGTGAACTTGGCTTTGGCTGGATGTTTTTGCTGATCTTCTGGGGGAGGGGCCTGTTGCTGTGATTCTCAACTGTCTTTGCCCGAGGCAGAATTGCACCACCCTCGCCAGGGGCCAGGCTAAGTAATCAGCTCAGGTTCGCTTTTGGGAACTTTTGTTCCCTGAATGCTTTCCTTATAGCTTTGGAGGACAGGAATGAAAATGGTGGCCGCTCAGTCTCCAACCCAGAGGAGCTCAGAGCTCAGGGCCTCACTTCTCATTCCATCCTTAGAGAAAAGCATTCAGTCCCTCCCATCTCCCTGGTCTCTGGCCGCACTCCAAGCTCACCCAGCCTGTGACTGAGTGTTTCTATCTCTGGCATGTGGCCCCGTTTAGAATCTCCAAACCCAGCAGATTGCTGCAGCCACTTCTGTTCCACTCCTCCTGGAGGAGGAAGGAGGTGGTCTCTCCAGATCTGCCACCTGTGGTGTGCCCGCTCAAAGATCAGTGGCCTGACTGTGCTTTGGATCATGGCCCAAGGTAACACCGAGCTGAGAGAAACCTTTTCAGCTTGGCTCCATCTCTCCAGTCAGGTTCTCTCTGATACCTGGGAGCTCTATCGTGCTCAGTCACCCCTGGTCATTTGTGTCCCCCTGGGTCCTGAGACCACACTCTCCCCACAAGGGCTTCACCCCCCGCTTAGCCTCTGCAGCAACATCCCTCAGTGGAGCAGACTTCTAAAAGTTCCAATTTTGTGCTCCATTGCTCTTTCATTTGCTGGGAGCTGGCCCCTCTCCCTGGGGTCTATCTTCCCATTGCTTCAGATTCAGTTCTCTGGATGTCCTACCTTCTGGAAAGTGGTCGATTTTCTGTTCCTAGAATAGCTGCTCTTCTTCTCTTTGATCTCCTGTAGAATTTGTAGGTGTTCAGAATGGTTTGATAACTATCTGGGTGAATCTGGGACCTGATGATAATCGGTCTCCTACTCTTCCACCATCTGGCTTCTCCTCCCAGATATCACACATTCTTTATACATCCTGTGATGGATATCACATCCTGTTTCCATATCTAAGCTATTATAAATAATGAACATGAGAATGCAAATATATTTTCAAATTCGTGTATTCATTTTCTTGGGTATATTCCCAGAAGCACAATTGCTGGGTTTATTTTTTATTGTTTTACTCGTACTTTTATTTTTAAAGTTAAGGATCCTTTCCTTTCCATGGTGGCTGTAAAAATTTACAATCCCACCAGTAGTGCACAAGGGCTCCCTTTTCTCCACATCCACACCAGCATTTTATGTCTCCTGTCCTTTTGATGATCACCATTCTATCAAGCATGTATTGATATCTTATTGTGGCTTTAATTTACATTTTCCTAATGACTAGTGATTTTGAACACCTTTTCGTGGACCTGTTTTTCATATCTCTTCTTTGGTGACTTCAGGGACTTTGCCCATCTTTGCAATTGGGTTATTTGATTTTTTGCTATTGAGTAGTAGGAGTTCTTTATATATTTTAGATATTAACCCCAGATATGACTTGCAAATATTTTTTCCAATTCCATAGGTTGTCTTCTCACTTTGTTGATCATTTCTTTTGCTGTGCAGAAGTTTTTTAGTTTGATGTTTTCCCACTTGTTTATTTTTTATTTGGTTGCTTGTGTTCTTGGTGTTATATCCAAAAAATCATTATGAAGACCTACATCAAATGACTTTATTCTTATTTTTTTGCACAGTTTTATGGTTTCAGGTCTTACATTTAACTGTTAATCCATTTCAAGCCAATTGTTGTGAGTGGTATATAATATGGGTTCAGTTTCATTTGTTACATTTGAATATCTAATTATCCCAGCACAATCTATTGAAAAGACTGTCTTTTCTCCATTGAGTATTCTTGGCTTCTTTGTTAAATATTAGTTGACAATATGAGTGTACCAACTAATTAATCTGAAAGCAGAGTCCCACCAGGTTTCATGAGAAATGCAATGCTAAGCAGCTTAAGGGAAATGTGTTTACAACCCTAGATACACAGGATTTCCCAGAATCCAGCATGTTAGATTTCCATAGGGGAACATAGCCCAGGTGAAGATGAGAGCCCATAAAACCCCTTAACATGCCACATAAAGAAAGTGGGTCATGATAGAAGGGAGTAAATATCATAAACACCAGAATTAACCCTCTTGGAATTGAACATTCTGACATTATAAAGTAATTATATTTGAAGGGAGTATAAGATAAAAGAAAGAATAAATATCCTCATGAATAAATTGGGCAGCATTTTAGAAATAGGTTGATTTAAAATAAGACCAAGCTGAATTAAAAGAAATAAAAAATATACTCACTGAAATTGAGACAACATGCCTGGAAGATAGAGCTGAGGAAATCATGAGAATGCAACACAGTGCTGAACACATTTTTACCAACATGCAAAAATATGAGGAATCAAAACCAAGACAAAAACAGAAATAAATGGAGTATAGTTCTAAAACTCATTTATGCAGAAGCCTTTTATTTTGATGAAGGCCCAAAAGTTCATTTTCGCTTTTGTTTCCTTTGCCTTTGGAGATGTGTCTTGAAAGAAGTTGCTGTGGAAGATGTCGAGGAGGTTACTGCCTATGTTTTCCTCTAGGATTTTGAAGATCCCTGCCTCATGTTGAGGTCTTTCATCCATTTCGAGTTTATATTTGTGTATGGTGTGAGAGAATGGTCGAGTTTCATTCTTCTATACATAGCTGTCCAATTTTCCCAGCACCATTTATTGAAGTGACTGTCTGGACCCTCAATGCTATGGTCAAATAATTTTCAAGAAAGCAGGAAAAAATATCCAGCTAAAAAAGACAGTCTCTTCAATAAATGGTGCTGGGAAAATTGGACAGCTATGTTCAGAAGAATGAAACTCGACCATTCTCTCACACCATACACAAAGATAAAGTCAAAATGGATGAAAGACCTCAACGTGAGGCAGGATTCTATGAAAATCCTAGAGAAGAACATAGGTAGTAACCTCTTTGACATTGTCCACGTCATTGCAAATGGCAAGATTTCGTTTCTTTTGATGCCTGCATAGTATTCCATTGTATATATGTACCACATCCCCTTTATCCATTCATCTGTTGATGGACATCTAGGTTCTTTCTATAACTTGGCTATTGTGGGCATTGCTGCTATAAACATTTGGGTGCACATGCCTCTGAGGATCACTACCTTTGTATCTTTAGGATAAATACCCAATAATGCAATTGCTGGGTTGTGGGGTAGCTTTATTTTTCAACTTTTTGAGGAACCTCCATACTGTTTTCCAGAGTGGCTGCACCAGCTTGCATTCCCACCAACAGTGTAGGAGGGTCCCCCTTTCTCCACATCCTCGCCAACACCTGTCATTTCCTGACTTGTTAATCTTAGCCATTCTGACTGGTGTGAGGTAGTGTCTCACTGTGGTTATGATTTGTATATCCCTGATGCTGAGTGATGTTAAGCACTTTCTTATGTGCCTGCTGGCCATTTGGATGTCTTCTTTGGAGAAATGTCTGTTCATGTCTTCTGCTCATTTCTTGACTGGGTTATCTGTTTTATGGGTGTTGAGTTTGATAAGTTCTTGGCACAGACTTTTTAACAATGTTTATTCCTCTGACCCATGAGCATGGAACCTTTTTGTATCTTCAATTTCTTTCACGAGTGTTCTGTAGTTCCTCGAGTACAGATACTTTACCTTTTTGGTTAGGTTTATTCAAAGATATCTTACGGTTCTTGGTGCTATAGTAAATGGAATCAATTCTGTAATTTCCCTTTCTATATTTTCATTGCTAGTGTATTACAAAGCAACAGATTTTTGTGGATTGATTTTGTTTCCTGCCACATTACTGAATTGCTGTATGAGTCCTAGTAGTTTTGCTGTGGAGTCTTTTGGGTTGTTCATATAAAGTATTATGTCATCTGCGAAGAGAGAGAGTTTGACTTCTTCTTTGCCAATACAAATACCTTTTATTTCTTTTTGTTGTCTGATTGCTCTTGCTAAGACTTCTAGTACTATGTTGGACAACACCGGTGAGAGTAGGCATCCTTGTGGTGTTCCTGATCTCAATGAGAAGGCTATCAGTTTTCCCCCATTGAGAATGATATTCAGTGTGGGTTTTTCACAGATAGAGTTTATGAAATTGAGGAACATTCCCTCTATCCCTCTATTTTGAAGAGTTTTAATCAGTAATGGATGCTGTATTTTGTCAAATGCCTTTTCCACGTCAATTGAGGGGACCAATTCTTCTTCTCTTATTGATTTGTTCTATCACATTGATTGATTTGCAAATGTTGAACCATCCTTGCATCCCAGGGATAAATCCCACCTGGTCATGGTAGATAATCTTTTTAATGTACTGTTAGATCCTATTAGTTAGGATCTTGTTTAGATCTTGGCATCCATATTCATCAGGGATATTGGTCTGAAATTCTCCTTTCTGATGGGTCTTTGCCTGGTTTGGGGATCAAGGTAATTCTGGCTTCAGAGAAAGAGTCTGGAAGTTTCCCCTCTGTTTCTATTTTTTGAAACAGTTTCAGGAGAATAGGTATTATTTCTTCTTTGAATGTTTCATAGCATTCCCCAGGGAATCCATTAGGTCCTGGACTCTTGTTTTTGGGGAGTTTTTTGATCACCACTTCAATCTCGTTGCTAGATACTAGTCTATTCAGGCTGTCAATTTCCTCCTGTTTCAGTCTTGGAAGTTTATAGGTTTCCAGAAATGCATTCATTTCTTCTAGGTTGCTTAACTTATTGGCATATAGCTGCTGATAATAGTTTCTGATGATTGTTTCTATGTCCTTGGTGTTAGTCATGATCTCTCCCCTTTCATTCATAATTTTATTAATTTGGGCCCTCTCTCTTTTCTTTTGGATTAGTTTGGCCAGTGGTTTATTGATCTTATTAATTCTTTCAAAGAACCAGCTTCTAGTTTTGTTGATGTGTTCTACTGTATCTCTAGTTTCTAACTCATTGATCTTTGTTCTAATCTTAATTATTTCCCTTTTTAAAAAAAGATTTTATTTATTTATTTGACACAGAAAGAGAGAGAGATTACAAGTAGGCAGAGAGGCAGGCAGAGAGAGAAGAGGAAGCAGGCTCACTCCCTGCTGAGCAAGGAGCCTGATGAGGGCCTCCATCCCAGGACCCTGAGATCATGACCTGAACCAAAGGCAGAGGCTTTAACCCACTGAGCCACCCAGGCACCCTTAATTATTTCCCTTCTTGTGTGTGGGGTTGGCTTAATTTGTTGTTGATTTTCCAGTTCTTTAAGGTGTAAAGAGAGTTGGTGTATTCAGGATTTTTCAAATTTTTTTTAAGTGAAAAAAGAGCCCTGGGTGGCTATGTATTTCCCCCTAGGACAGCGCCTTTAGCTGCATCCCATAGGTTTTTGGACTGATGTGTCTTTATTATCATTGGTTTCCATGAACTGTTTAAATTCTTTCATTTTCTGGTTGATCCAAACATTCTTGAGCATGATGGTCTTTAGCTTCCAAGTGTTTGAATTCCTTCCAAACTTTTTCTTGTGGTTGAGTTCCACTTTCAAAGCACTGTGGTCTGAGAATATGCAGGGGATAATCTCAGTCTTTTGCTATCAGTTGAGCCCTAATTTGTGTCCCAGTAGGTGGTCTATTCTGGAGAAAGTTCCATGTGTTCTTGAGAAGAATGAGTATTCTGTTGTTTTAGAGTGGAATGTTCTGNCTATCAGTTGAGCCCTAATTTGTGTCCCAGTAGGTGGTCTATTCTGTAGAAAGTTCCATGTGTTCTTGAGAAGAATGAGTATTCTGTTGTTTTAGAGTGGAATGTTCTGTATATATCTATAAGGTCCATCTGATACAATGTGTCACCCCAAACTGTTGTTTCTCTGTTGATTTTTTGCTTAGACGATCAGTCTATTATTGAAAGTGGCATGTTAACATCCCTACAATTAATGTATTTATATGAATATGACTCATTATTTTGTTTAACAGTTAGCTTATGTATTTGGCCGCTTCCATGTTGGAGGAAACAATCAATAAAACAAAGAAGCAACCAATGGAATGGGAGAAGATATTGGCAAATGGCACTACAAAGGGCTGATCTCCAAGATCTATAAAGAACTCCTTAAACTCAACACCCCAAAATCAGATAATCATGTCAAAAAATGATTAGACGCCATGAACAGACACTTCTCCTAAGAAGACATACAAATGGCTAACAGACACATGCAAAAATTTCATCACCTTTAGCTATTAGGGAAATTCAAATCAAACCACATTGAGATACCACCTTACACTAGTTGAATGACCAAAATTAACAGGACAGGAAACAACAAGTGTTGGAGAGGATGTAGAGAAAGGTGAACCGTTTTACACTCTTGGTGGGAATGCAAGTTGTACAGCCACTTTGGAAAACAGCATGGAAATTCCTCAATAAATTAAAAATAGAGCTACCCTATGACCCTGCAATTGCACAACTGGGTATTTACCTGCAAAATAGAGATGTAGTGAAAAGAAGGGCCATATGTACCCCAATGTTTATAGCAGCAATGTCCACAATTGCCAAACTATGGAAAGAGCCCAGATGCCCTTCAACAGACAAATGGATAAAGATCTGGTTCACATATACAATGGAATATTATGCAGCCATCAGAAAGGATGAATACCCAACTTTTGTATCAACATGGACAGGTCTGGAGGAGATTATGCTGAGTGAAATAAGTCAAGCAGAGAAAATCAATTATCATATGGTTTCACTTACTTGTGGACCATAAAGAATAAAATGGAAGACATTAGGAAAAAGAAAGGAAAAGTGAATTGTGGGAAATTGGAGAGAGAGATGAAAGATGAGAGACTGTGACCATAAAGAATAAAATGGAAGACATTAGGAAAAAGAAAGGAAAAGTGAATTGTGGGAAATTGGAGAGAGAGATGAAAGATGAGAGACTGTGGATTCTGAGAAACAAACTGAGGGTTATGGAGGGGAGGGGGATGGGGGGAGAGGTGAGCCTGGGGGTGAGTATTAAGGAGGGCATGTATTGCATGGAGCACTGGGTGTGGTGCATAAACAATGAACCTTGCAATGCTGAAAAAAATAAAATTAATTTAAGATGTTAAAAATTTTAAAAATGTGGATTCTAAATCATCCTTATTTTATAATATATATTTATATAAAACAGCAAGTTTAGATAAATGCATCTATTGGAAGCAATGGTTGGAACATGACATAAATATTACTAATTCCCATTCAGAGTTAATAATTCTATCAGAGATAAGTTTAAATATACCTTTAATATACTAATGAATAAACTTTGCCTAAAGTACTATGACAAAAGTAAAAAAATAAAACTCATGTGTGGATATTTAAAAGCATGCATAAATAATTTATGGATCCACAACATAATAGACATTATAAAGTCTTCTAGAAGCAAACAGTATAAAAAAACAAATCTTTTGAGTTGCAGAAAATTTCCTTTGAAGGAAATAGATCGTCTTTTACAAAAGAAGATTAAAAATGAATGACCTCATCATTCAAGAAAATAGAGGAAAAAACATAAACTTGAATAAAGGTGGAGGAAAGAAATAATAAATAAAAAGGAGGAATAATTTTTAAAATCCTCAGAAATGATAAATAGCATCAATAAAATCAAAAGCTAGCTCTGTGAAAGAATTAATAAAGTAGACATGCTTCTGGCAAGAAAAAAATGGGAGAAATGATATTAATTTATGTAAAATATATGTATATAAAACTTTTATATAATGTATATACATTTACACTTATATCTCTGTGTGAAACATACATAAATTTATATAAACCTGAGTATAAAATCTTAAATATTTACCAACTGAGTTTAGAAATGTTGCCAAATGTTACAAAAAAAGTTGCCTCTATTCCAGCAACCCTGTATGATTTAATACTAGAAAAACTTGTTGAAGATATGTACATGACCAGACAAAAAACCATCTCCATATATCTGTAGGACTAGAATGTGCTGATGGGACACCCATCACTTCCATCATACCCCAATTGACAACTCACCTCTCTCCCACTCATTTCTAATTTCCTCTGTTTAGAAGATGAAAGGAAAAGGAATGAATTTCATGATATCCTTTGGGAATTTGACAAAGGGAGAACATGTATTTTAGGACAATCTGCTGGAGGCTCCTAACTCCTAACAGATCATCTTGTAGCTCAAGAGAGAAAGCTGAGATGCTCCAGGTTCAAAGAAAATATTTAATGTAGTTTCCTGTACTGTGTTTTTGGAAATCTATAGAATCTACCTCCCGTGATGAGTAGGCCATTGTACTATAGGAATATAAGCCAGTGTTGAGAGAATTTAGAATTGTCTGTATCATTTAGAACAATCTTGTGTCTCATTTGGTTGACAGCAAGGGCAGTTGAGGTCTTGAGTTACTAGAATGTGTCAAACAGAGCATTCTCTTACCTTAAATAACTGTCTCAAAAGGTGCTACAACCATCTGGATCAAATGAACCACATACTGATGTCAAAGAAAAAAAATCTTAGAAAACCAAGAATGCAGGTTGAGAAAATCTGTAGTAAACAATAATAAAAGAAAAATGAAAAGAATATGCATCAGAATAGAAGTAAAGTTGTCTTTTATCACAGACAATATGATTATCTACCTAGAAACTCCAAAAGAATTATATATGAACAAGTAAGAAGATTTAGAAATCATGTTGGGTTTAAGATTAGTATATAAAGATCAACTATATTCCTATATGTTAGCAACTATTAATTAGAAAATGTAATAAATCAAAAGAAAAAATCATCAAGTTATGGGGATAAAATCTAACAAGAAGAAAAGAAAGCTATTGAAAAACAGAAAATTGTGCTTAAATATATGGAGAGCAATACCATATTCATGAATTAGAAAACTTAATAATTATATTAATCTAAATAATTCATTTTCATTTTAATAAAATACCAACAAGTTGATATGTCTATCTTCCTCTGTTTTCCTACCTCTCTCCCTCTCTCTCTCTTTCCTCCCTTCTTCCCTTCTTTGCTTTCATGGAATTTGACCAATTCTCAAATCCATGTGAAATAATAGAAGACCAAGAAAATCCAAGACAATATTGGAGAATATCTAGGAACAACCCTCCTATATAACAATGTTCATTATAAATCCATAGACCCAGATGAAATAAAGTAGAACAAGGAAAAATAAAAGACCCAGAAATAAATCCAGGAATATGACAGAGTGCCATCACAAATAAGTGACTGTGGACATATTTTTAATGAGCAGATAACTGACTTCCAATATTGAAGAAGATAAAATCTGATCTTACTTAATGAAATAAACTCCAGTTCTGTGAAATATGGAAATATAAAAAATAAACCTTTAGAAGTGTTAGAAGAAAATATAAGTGAATGCCTTTTATTTCACAGCAAAGAATGATACTTAACCAAGAGTCAATTATTTAAAAATTCAATCATATTAATACTTAAAATTTCCATAAAATAAAACACACTATATTTGAATTAAAATAGAAACCTTGAGAGAAAATGCTTGCAATTCTTATAGATAAAATATAAAGATCAAGCTAATGCGATTCATACAGCAGATGAGATATTAGCATCCAGATTAAGAAAGACAGAAACCCCATAGATAAATGGCTAAGAGGTATGAACAGGTAATCCACAGAAAGGGAAAGCCAAATGTGGGTAGAAAAATTATGCTTTAGTTTTGACAGTAATTGATAAAACAGGTAGAGCAGAGGGAAAAATGAGAAAGGGAAATGAGGGTGACGGGGAAGAAACATTCCATTAGCTACCATTATGAACTAGGTTAGGAGTTGAAACGAGCCCACCACAACTGGTTAATGGTTAATAGGGGAAAAAAAATTAAGGAGGTTAGTGGAGTGAATGAGCAGAAGTCATGGGATGAGAGGAGCAGCAATCTGTGTTTAGCCTGTAGAGAGACAGTGAAGTCTTATGGTTAAAGATTTCAGAGATTGGAGGACTCAGATAATAACTAAGCTCAGAGTTTATACTTGAGGGTGGGAAGCACACGTGAGTGAAGACCTTTGGGCTTGAGAAGACCAAGTGGTTGTGGATGGAACAACCAAACACTGAGATTTCTAGAACGGGAGACAGGTTAGGCATAAAGAAAGTAGTGTTTAAAATTGTACCATCTTATGTAATCCAAAACAGTTCTGTTACACTGATAGATAAAAGCAAAAACAAAAACAAAACTTAACAGGAACTAGTACTGGAAATGTAAGAATGTAAAATCTTTGCAGATTAAATTTAACAAGTACTTTTTTCCTCATGCATCGACCTCCACATTAATATAATTAAGAAATATAATGAGATGAATAATTGTTCTACTTGCCTCAAGGATAAAAAGAAAAGGAAAATTATCAGCCTCTTTATTGGAATGTTTATTAGAATGTTGCTAGTAGTTTTGCAGCTTTCACCCTTAGGTGAGTGGATCTTCACGTATTTTCTTCTTTTCCTTTACAAGCTGCTTGATTACTAATTGATCTTGTACTGTTTTCCAGTTCTGTTGCTTCTGAGGAAAAATGCCTCCAGGAAAAACACAGCTTTTCTTCCCCTCTCATATATCCTGCTGGTGATAAGATGAAGTAGTTCCCCAAGTTTCGGTTTCCTTCCATAGCCTTTGCATGCTTGTTCTCAGCTACTGAGACTTAAAATCAATTCTAAATCATTCTCTGTAGCTCTATGAGCTCATGCAGGCAGAATGCTGAGTATTTAGAGGCTGTAATAATTGATGGGGCTTCCAGTTCTCCCTGAAGATACACTGACTGTATTCCTCCACAAGTGATCATGTGTCACCTTACTTAGGTATGTATGTCCTGACACTGACAAGCAATGATATGCTTAGTGGAACTTTAAACAGAGCATGGAAGCTTCTGAAAACACAGTTTATCATTGGCAGTGGCAGCGCTTAAAAGTCCTAAGTACTTCTCATAATAGTGGAGGTGAGAGTCCCTTACTGAAACTCAGAGTCACTGTGTTCTCATCCTCGTTTGCCTCCAACCAGCACTATACCCACGGACAACTCACTGAGAGCCCCTGTGCTTTCATCTCTTCACCTATAAGAGATTCTTTTTTTTTTCATCTATAAAAGATTCTCAAAAGTCTCAATCAAACATGATAGGATGATTTGGACTGAATCAATGTATATTTAAGAAGTTAAGGGAATCAATACAAGTTCAATGCACACAAAACTATAAGCTGTCAACACCCCCCCACACTCATTTAAAATCATCTGGTGCATTACAGTATTATTATCTCCAGTTTGCCTGTTCTTTAATTTTAAACATGTTTTCAGAGTTGGAGCAGAGTAGCCTGGCAGGCTGCAGCAGTTTCAAAAAAGACACAGTGTTTTAAAATGTAACATAATTACCTGTAGGCTGACCACACCATTTTGTGATATGTTAAATATATTAGGGACATTTAACAAGGGGTTGCTATTTTAACTTCCTTCATTATTTTAGATTAATTCCATATTATTCTACCTTGGTAACACACATGATCATTTTCAAAGCAGAATTTAATTTCTAAAACAACAAAACAAAACCAATATATTAAAATAGAACTGCATTCATACAGAATTTAGTTTGTAAGTGTCTAATCCTTATTATTACTATTTTTAAAGGAAATCTTAGCCTTCTCTTTTAGAACACCAAAAATACTAGGTTCACTAGTAGAGTTTTATGTAGTATTATTTAAACGTATTACAATGAACCCCTGTTTCTCAAAGTAAGTTTGTGTGTGTGTGTGTGTGTGTGTGTGTGTGTCTGTAGTCCCAAAGAGCTATAGACATTTCAGGGATCATATAAATCAGGAGATTTGGATTATATTCTTAGTTAGTTGGTAAGACTTCCAAACATGGGAATTCTCAATGGCCTTCCTTAGCAGAAATATCATGTTCACTGAAGAAAGAATAAGGGGCATTCCTTGGGTTCCTTTTTAAATATTGAATCAGGCAGGGAGAAGCATAAAGAAAATAGCTGAAATTTTCAAACTGCTTGTTTTACTTTCCAGAATTTCACACTTGAGAGAGCCTGTAATTTGAATTTTGAAATATGAAAAATATGAATTATTTCTTCCCCAAAAGACCACTATTTCCATGTCTTTGGTTTCCTTTTCTTTTTCTTTTTCCCCCCAATTTGTAAGTGTTTAGATTATTAAGATTGGAATCCAATATGCAGACCCATTACTACCTCACTCAACACATGCCACTGCTTGAAGTCATTCATTTTATATAACTTCAGGATTCACACTTTGTCTCATCCTTCTTGATTATTAAAAAATAAACAAAATACTTGTTGAAATGGGGAAGGAGAAAAACCATGAAAGACTCTTAATCTCTTGAAACAAACTGAGGGTTACTGGGGGGTGGGAGGGTAGGGGTAGGGTGGATGGGTTATGGACATTGGGGAGAATTTGTGCTATGGTGAATGCTGTGAAAGGTGTAAGCCTGATGATCCACAGACCTGTAACCCTGGGGCAAAAAAAAAAAAAAANGAATCCAGGCTCTGGGGGATGTGTTTTAATGATTGTAGTTACTCTAGGTGACTAAATTAAAAAATTGTCTTTAAAAAAATAACACTTGTTGAACCCACTTAGTATTTAGAAAAAAGTCCCAGGGTGCCTGGGTGGCTCAGTGGTTAAGCGTCTGCCTTCAGTTCAGGTCATGGTCCCAGGATCTTGGGATAGAGCCCCGCATCAGGCTTCCTGCTTAGCAGAAGTCTATTACTCCCTCTCTCTTCTGCCCCTCTCCCCAAACTCGCTGGTGTGTCAGCACTCATGCTCTATGTCTCAAATAAGTGAAATCTTATAAAAAAAAAAGGAAAAATATTCCAACGTATTTATAATCAGAACCTAACACTGAATTAAATAACTAATGATTTTTAAGAAAAGAGACAAAAAATCAAGTTGGTTTTCCAAGTTATTTTCTGAAATGCCTTATTCTAAAATGAATAGAAATATTGTTTAAATGATCCAGTTAGAATGTTAAGGTCAAAAATATAATAAAAATATTTAAAAATAACAAAGAAAAGAATACCCTGACAGTGATCAGAACACACCGTGAGCAAGAACATATACTTTGTATCCTCCACAGAGTCTTGATTCTTCTTAGCACTGAGTAAGTTTGTCATATGAATTAAATCATCATCTGCTCTTTCATTATGTATGTTAATATACATCCAAAGGTGAGGAATAAACGGGGCTGAGTAGAATCTCACTTCCCTGGAGAATTAGCTTTCAGTCACTTCACATAAAAAAAAGACAGATAAAACACTAGCTGAAAGTTTTTGCAGATGTGACATAAGAAGTTTTTCTTCCCTCTTCTATAAGTCTGTATCTGCAGAGTTCCTCTGCTTTAATTCTGATTTGCATATTGAATATCAATGTAAAAATGTGTTTAGATAAAGGATTGATTCAACAGCTCAAAGAACTTTGAGACATTATCATATTATTGCAATAGTCCAGGAACATGGAAGAGGAAAGGGATATGTGGATAGAGGTTAGTAAAAGATGTTTCCATTGTAAGTCATCTAAGCACTCCTTTTGAATTACTCGTTCACATCATAGAATTTTGGTCAGTTTCTGTCTCCAGAGAGTGTGATTTCTCTCCAGTTAAACAACACACAGTAAACCTGCTTATCTACATTGGTTACCCTGGGGAGGCACTCTCCCATGTAAGCAAAATATATCTTTATGAATCCAAGATGAAATATTGAGATGATCATGCCCCTCTGCTTTTACAATCTAAGTTTATTCAAGTAGTCTGTGTGGCTCTTTGCTTCAATGGTATAGTCACACTCCTGGGGATCACAAACAGAAAGTGTATATTACAAGCATTTTTTTCAAAAATGTGATTAATTTTAAAACGTGTACATTTATTTTTGCCAGCAAATTTTGACTCATCTAGTTCTTGGCATTTACCTCCAGGATTTTGGCAGATAATATTATTTTGTATCAAAAGAAGAGAAATTTCCATTTTCTGGCCGTGTGTATTTTGAAAATTAAAGACTTAATTGTTTACCACTTAATGTAAAAGCTCATTTTCCCTATTAGGATTTCCATCGAATGGGGTCAGTGACAGACACTGACTACCACTTGACTCTATGGTAACACCACGGAAATTTTAGGGAAGGCCACATAAAATCTGGCTTCTTACATGTTTTCATTTTTCTAACTTGTTTCTTTTGTCTGGCTTCTTTCAAGTTCGTCATGATGCATATATTTGTGCTGTAATACCATCTTATATTAAAAAAATAGAAAGGCTTTAAAGCCATGTTTTTAACTTACAATTGTCCTAATTGTCCCGAATGTAGAAATGTATCCAGTGATGCTGTGCAGAATGGATTTTGACCTAATCAAAAGAGGCAGTTATTTTTTGCTCACAAAGTGTAAGTCCCAAATTAGGTCATCTGGGTATTATGTGGTGGTTCCATGCTGTCACTGGATATTCAATCCCTTTCCAGTTCTCAGCTCCACCACCATTAGGGTGAGAGCCATAGTCTCATGCTCTGAAGAACAATGTTGGTATTGGAGTTTTATCTGCTTCAAGCAAGAAGAAGAGCATAAGAAAAGGGGAAAAGGCACTTGATGCCTGCTAATCTGCTCCAGTTAAGAGTTTACTGAGCCGCAACACCCTCTCTCCCCTTGTGACTTGTGATCATATCTCTTTAGCCAGAACTGTGTCCTCTGGCAATCCCCAAGTTGCAAAGGAGGCCAGAGAATGTAAGTATTTGTGTGAGCATATGCTGTCATAAGCAAAATCAGGGAATATGAGAATTTTATTAGGCAACTAGAAGTCTTTGACACATCCAGAAACACTAAATTAATTTAGTACTAGCAGTCAGTAGAGTCTAACAGTGGATGCATCTTCATATACATTTTATCTTTTGGAACAAAAATCTAGGTAAAGAGACAGTGATAACAGTTCTGCAGTCATGCAATAGTCTCTTGCTGATGAAGAAATTGAGTGTCAAGTGGGAAAATAAGCCAACAACACATCTAACCACACACTCTTGTCTGGACCGTTGGCACCTTCTGATTAGCAAGACTGCTCTGTACCCTTGATGCACCCGAGATGGCAAAGCAACCGACTGAAATGTGAAACTGACCACTGCAGGTTATGTTGACCCAAATTTCTGATAGTTTCACCAAATTAAACTGCCTGACTTTGTTGCAGGGTTGGTTTTCATTTGTTTTGATTTTTTTTTGGTAACTTCTTTGAATTATTATTTCCATTAGAATGTTAAAGATGTATTTTCTGAGGAAACATCATAATATTCTCAGGAAGTAAACATTGTGTTTCAACCAGGTAACTGGTTCCTGGTGAGACTGGTATGAAGGAAAGACAGACATCTATTTTCTCTCGTGTATTCACTTGTAACTGGATTGGCAAGCGCTCCAAGAAAGATTTCCCAGAAGTTGTAATTCCACTGAAAATCTTTTTTTTTAAGATTTTGCTTATTTATTTGACAGAGAGACACACAATGAGAGAGGGGACATGAGCACCGGGAGTGGGAGAGAGAGAAGCAGGTTTCCCGCTGATCAGGCAGCCAGATGCAGAGCTCAGTCCCAGGACCCTGTGATCATGACTTGAGCTGAAGGCAGATGGTTAACAACTGAGCTACCCAGGGGCCCCTCAACAGAAAAACTTAATCACTCTTGTTCATTAGATTTCAATATTTCTTTGATTCAGCTAGAAAAAAAATATAGTTTCCATTAGAAGAGTGCATTTCCAATTATAGCCTAAATTTACCTAACTATTCAGGACTACTGAAGGCTTTCAAGACACATTATATAAAGTGCATAAATAAAAATTTTACAGGACATTTTTTTTCCAAATCAGTGTGTTTGATATTCACACTTAAACCTATTTCATCAAATTGTTTTATAAAATATTGATCTTGATTTTGTTGTGTACATCACCTAATAAACTGTTAATATTTTCTACATCTTAGAGAATATAAGCTTATTTATATTCAGAATGAAAAACAAATTTCCATGTTTGAGATAGAACAGCTTTCAAATTCTTTGGGGGAATGGAGCAAAAAAAGTAAAAACAACTGAGCAGTATGTTGCCAGGCAAACTACTCATTTTTTCTGCCTATTTCCTCCTGGATCATCCCTCTCTCCCAGCAGAAATGTGAGGCAGCATGCTCAGCAGAGGGACTGGCTCAAAAAAAGTACCCGTTGGCCATTAACTCCCTTAATCTTCCTACATAGCCCTCCATAATTTGTCCCAGGTTTCTGACCCCACCTATAGTTTCTTCCCCACTCCACTCTTTGCTTTAATGCAACCAAATTCCTGATGCCTTGTTGACATGCCGTACTCATTGTTAATGCCACTTCCCATCTCTTCAGTGCCTATTGTCCTCTCTATGTACGCAGAATGTATTCATCTCTTGGGGCCCTTGCAAGTGCTGCTTCCTTCAAATCTCCTTTCTGTGCTGCACAAACCCATTTTACCCTTCTCTGCACTCTGCTACTGCAAATGTCTTTAGCACTCATTTTGACGCTTAAACCTGGTCATGAGTTACACAGAGCTTTGAGCTCAGCAAATGTTACCTGATGCAATATGGAGGGGGAAAACTATGACACAACACAGTTCCCTCTGCATCACCTACCATAAAAGACATTTACACATGTGAATAGTGGGTTTTTTTCAAAGCTTGGAAATAGTCACCCTGCTGTGATAAAAGAAGAGGAAACAAGTAGGACCAATTCCAGTGTAGGGGGAATGGGTCTCTCTCCTCACATCACCAAGCAATTCCCTGCAGACATCTGCAGGGTGTCTGAGAATTCAGCTAAACTCTGACACTATCCATTCAGAGACAGCATTAGATTCCACAGGTTAAGTGTTTGGTCATACAATACTGCCCCCAATCCCTCACTTTGGAGGCCAGTCTCAAGCAAGCCCCAGGCTGTTACTTGTTTTTCCAACAGCTGGCTACAGATTGGAGGTTCAGTGCTCACACATTAAAAGAACATAATGTTCTCTTCTGTGGCTCACAGAACTTGGGGAAACACTTATGTTCCTTACTTTATTAAAGGATATGATAAAGGATACAAAGCAACAGCCAGAGAAAGGCATACATAGGGTGAGGTAGGGTAAAAAGGCATGAAGCTTACATGCCCTCTCCAGGAGTACCACACTTCTGGCATCGCCATTGGGTTTACCAACTCAGAAGTTCTGAGAACCTGGTCCTTTTAGGTTTTTATGGAGATTTCATTACATAGCCATGATTGACTAAGTGATTGGCCATTGGCTGATTCAACCTCCAGCCCCTCCTCCACAGAGGTCTGGGGAACTGTAGTCCACACGGTTGGTTGATCTTCCTGGCAACAACCCCAAGCCATTGGTGGGTAGGGTGTCCAGAAGTCACCTTCATTAACATGACAAAAGACACCTTTAATGCCTTCCTTATAGGAAAGTCCAAGTGTTTTAAGAGTTGTGAGTGAGGAAATGGATGAAGACCAAGTACATATAAGGAATACATTTTTGTCATCTGAATAACCAAAGATATATATATATTTATAAATATCAATATGACAGGCCACGTACTGCCCTGCTAAGTGATAGCCCCCAGAGTTGTGTTGGACTGAGTATGAATCTGCTGCATAGGAAATTAAAAATTTGAAAAANGGTCATCTGAATAACCAAAGATATATATATATATATGTATATATATATACATATATATACATATATATATGTATTTGTATATATATACACATACATATATATATATTTATAAATATCAATATGACAGGCCACGTACTGCCCTGCTAAGTGATAACCCCCAGAGTTGTGTTGGACTGAGTATGAATCTGCTGCATAGGAAATTAAAAATTTGAAAAATAACCCAGGGAATTCCAGTTTTTGTTTCCATGTAGGGAGCTTGGAAGTCACTACCCTGTCCCAGTAAAAAGTTGAACAAACTGAAAAACAAATAATATTTCTTATATCTGTAAGACAAGTGAGGTCACAGTGCAAAAGTCTGTCTCCAAATATTAGAGAAAGCAAGAAGTAAAAACAGATTTGCAACTTACCAGAGCCGACACTCAGGAGCCGAAATCACTCTAGGACCTGGAGCAGGGTAGGAAAAGTCAAACTGTACTTGAGGAATTACTGGAGGCTCAGAATGGACAAGTCTGAGAGCTAAAAACTCCCAAAGGACACAGTTGTAGGTGGGGAGTGAGGGAAGGGGAAATTTTGTGAGTTTTACCTCTAGGACCTTGACTAGGTTCCCAGAGTGGGTATTAGGGAAAAAAATCTCATGCTTATGGCCAGAAGAAGGGAATAGGGCCACCGTTTTTTAAATACACTGGAGCACTCCATTCTTCCTAACAAGATCAACCTGAAGGAGAGACTACTTAACCAGAGCCTGCCTGTTGGGGTTGCATCAGAGCCTAACTGACCTGGCAGAAAGGAAAAATGATCAACTCCAGCCAGCTCTAGCCATCCTGTCCCGCCTAACAGGAGCAGGTGCATAACTGAGAAATATTTGTGAAGTGTACCCAATTAAAAAAATGTGCCAAAGACCTTAACAGACACCTCATTGAAGAAGATACACAGATGACAAATAAGCATATGAAAATATGCACCACATCATAAGTCATCACAGAAATGCAAATTAAAATAACAACGAGATACCATTATACACCTATTAGAAGGGCCAAAATCCAGAACACTGACAACAGCCAATGTTGGTGAGGGCATGGAGCAACAGGAACTCCATTATTGCTGATAGGAATGCAAGATGGTAAAGTCACTTTGGAAGATAATTTAGTGGTTTCTTACAAAACGGAACACACTCCTACATATCATAGGATCCACAATTGTGCTCTTGATACTTAACCAAGGGAGTTGAAAACATATACACACAAAACCCTGCACACAAATGCTAATAACAACTCCATTTGTGATTGCCAAAACATGGAAGCAGGTAAGGTGTCCTTCAGCAGATGAATTAATGAATGAACTATGGTACATCCAGACAATCAAATTGTTATTCAGCACTAAAAAGAAATGAACTATTAAATCATGAAAAGACTTTGAGGAAACTTAAATGTGTATTATTAAATGAAAGTCTTATTACTAATATGTAATTCATATTACTAATCTACCTACCTGCTGTACAATTCCAACCATTGGACATTCTGGAAAAAGCAAAACGACAGAGACAGTAAAAATATCAGTGATTGTCAGGCATTGAGTGGGGTGGGGAAGAAAGGTATGAATAGGTGGAGCACAGAAGACTTTTAGGACAGTGAAGCTACTCTCTATGACACTATAATGTTGGATACATGTCATTATACATTTGTCCAACCCATTGGATATATAACACCAGGAGTTAACCCTAATATAAACTATGAAATTTGGGTGATAATTATTGTCAATGAAGTTTCATCAGTTGTAAAAAATATGCCATCTGGTAAGGGATGTTGATGGTGGAGGAGCCTGGGGATGTAGGGGGAGGCAGGGGATATGGAAAATTTCTGTGCTTCCTCTCAATTTTTATGTAAACTCGTAACCACTCTACAAGAAATAAAGTCTTTAAAAATGACCCATATTTGGTAGGTTTACTTTCAAAAGCATTCATTTAAACATACGTTAGCTTTTTAAAGAGAATTTGAAAAGCTTGATGGAAACAGTATAAGGAAATATGGTATTTGTTCTCCCCCCAAGTTTGTGTGACGTGCTGTTTTAACCCAGGCAGATGAAATTGCATAATTAAGAGATGTGGAGGAAAACCTGTGGTCAGAGGAACATTTGAAACTACTTTTCAGACATTTGGGTATATAGCAAAAACCAGAATTGTCTAAGGAAATTTATTTTGCAACATTCTGCCAAGTCCCAAATGCCAGAGAATCTTGGCAGACTCGTTGGTAATTCAGTATATCTGCTCTGAATCATTTTCCAGAGACTGGGCTTTGTGATGTTACATGTAACAGTGTTGAAAGGAAGCAAAACTGCTCAGATATCATCCTATTTTAGAAACAATGCCAAAAACCAAATATGCTTTGAGTTCTACACTACGGAAAGATTCTTGTTAATAATGCCTTTCTAGTCTGTTTGGGTTTTTTGTCATTTTACAGTTGCATATTGAGAGCACAGTGCTATGGGGAAGTTTCTTTTCTATGACCTGGCCTATGTTTGAAGAGAGGAATTAAATTACATAAGACACTCTCTGTATTGTATATTAATTTGTTACATTTAAATGGATTTATGTAACATATCACTGATAGATCAAGGCTTTTGTATAGTGCTCTGCATTTTGCTCTTCTATGATATTTCTTACTGACAATGAAAGGATGGTAATTTCTCTAGTCAATGTTGTAGACCCTCACACAGATGAAACTCATGATTCCATAGGCCAGGGGTTAATAATCTAAATTATGGAGTAAACAGCAATTTTGGGAGGAGGAGCAGAAGGAAAGAGAGAATCTTAAGCATGGAGCAGGATGTGGGGGTCAATCTCACAACCCTGAGATCATGAGCTGGATTGAAATAAAAAGTGAGACACTTAACCAACTGAGCCACCCAGGCACCCCCATAAACTGCAATTTTTATATTGGAACAAAATCTTTAAAAATATGACTTTGTAATTTTAGAGTTTATTTGGACATGTCTTGTGAATTAGGGTCCTAATACATATATTTTTTGAAAAAAATTTATGTTCTTCTCAATAAAGTAGGCTTATCCCCTGACCAATAGCCATACTCATGCAAAACCACAAATACACACTTTTCTCCAGGACTATTTTTTTGGATAGTCTCTTTGAGAGTAACTGATTCCATTTGGAGCATTTTGAGAAAGTATCCAGAGGTACCAGGAATATCTTATTATTGCTAATAAGCAAAGATATTTAAGAAAATGTCTATGGTAATGTTGAAAGTACAAAGAACCATCTTAAAGCTCCTATTCGAGGTCAAGATGTAAATATTTGAGTTACATCAAGTTACTGTCATTAATTATAACATGTTTTATCTGTGTCTATGAAACACCATAGATGCATAAATATATTCAAAGAGAGAAAAGTTTAAAATGAAGTATATGAGAGCTACTTTTAATACAATTGAAGGAAATATCATAAGACATTTATTTTAATGAACTTTAATTGGGTATTGATGCATTTGGGGATTTACTTTTTCTATCATATATCTCAATGTGTATTTTTCTTTTAAGAGATGACAGGACATTGGAAATTTACAGTAGGCTGAATTGTTGTAGGAAAAGATGGGGTTTTCCTAGGAATAAAAAGAACAAATGACCACTTGTGCTCAACACCGTAACAGGGTGGAAGATGTCTCACTGTGAGTGATAAACCGATAGATTAGTCAGTTGTCCAAGAAAAAAAAAACAATAAAAAACAACAACAACAACAAACTACAAATAAATCATTGTAAAGATGATTTCATCTCCTGGGAGATAAAAATCTCAGAATAACTTTACTAATTTTAACAAAATACCAATTAGATATACATAGATTTGCAGAATTCTTAACAGATCAGGTCAATATAAGATATCGATGTGGCAATGGATTACAAAACCTGAAGACTCATCATTTTCAAGAATGGTTGCTTTTAATAGAAACTAAACCCTGTGGGAGAGACATGAGCTTTAAAAATTCTATGGATGTAAAACTGAAGCTGATCTATGCAACAAGGATCCAGCTTGAAGACCAGAAACAAGGCAAAGAACTTGGAAATACAATTTGGTAAGATTGCTGAAAGCTGAGGAAGATGCAGAACCATGATAGTCTTGAGATGGCAGAGAAATAAATACCAAGGGGCAGGATGTGGTGGTGGGTCCCTAGGACCGCAGGCAAAGCTGCATGGCAACTCCAAGCCGAGGTTTGTGGGTTTATGCCCTAGCCAGCTTCTCCCTTCGCCTTCAGGAGTCTCCCGGTCTCCTCTCTTGTCTTCTTTGGTTAGAAGCATTTCTGAATTCTTCAGGAGACAGATTTTCCAGCTGCTGCTCCACAGGTAGGCTTCTTGTAGGATAGTTACCTTCGACTACTTTGGAATTTGGGAAACCAAGTAAAACAGGATTCCTTGTGTCTGGAGGAATCAAAAGTCATGTGTAACAGTTTACCACCTTCTAGGATGCTGGCTTATGCCCGTTCCAGAAGGACAAGGGTAAAAGGGCAAAGGATTTTACAATGACAGGACCTGTAGATGTGTGTCATTTCTGCTTCTCTAGGCAGTAACTTAATGTCTTGGAGACTTACTGTGCTCATTGGTGAAATAGGTCTTTTGGTATATTTTACAGAATTATCTGTACAGAATCTCACTGCTCTATAAGGGGCAGTCCTGTAAAGGCATGAGATTAGAAGAAGAACCCATGTTGACATTTGTGTCTTCTGTCTTTCCTCTCATCCCTGCATTGTTATGACTCCCCCACCCCCACCCTTACCATAGTTACCACTTCTGACTTCTCTTTACACACCCGTCTTTTTTATTAGAAATCCAGGAAGATTACTATTATAATACTACCACTGACAACGATTACCATTTGTTTATGGAGTACCCACTCTGTGCCAGGAATAGAGCTTGATGTTTTACACACATTATTTCATTGTATTGTCATAATCCTCACAAAATAATTGTAATGATCCCCATTTTAAAGATGAAACAAGTCAAAAGAAGAAACTTCAAATAAGTTTTATAGTGTCAAAAGAGCTATATAATGACCAAGCTGGGGTTCTAATGCTAGTCCGACTCCAAAACACTTGCCTTTTGCTGCTACATTCCTCATGAGCATAGTGTGCAGAACATGAGAGCACAGCCTTTTTCACACTTTTGGTCAAAGCCACTATACAGGAGTGAAATAATCAATATATTAGAGTACATCATATATAGTATTATTCTATAAAAATGTTCATTTGTGGGTGTGTGTGTGAATAGGATTTCAATATAAAATGGATTCTCACAGTTGTCATAGCATATGATGTTTGAAAGTCTCTGCTATTATATCTGCTGGCACTATCACTCGTTCTCCAAAGAAGGATCTATACAACCAAAGGGTTGTAACATGATCCAACACATTATGGGAAGAAAATGTTAGAATCTTGATTGTATCTATTTGTTTTGAGTGTAAAAAATAAGAAAAATATTTGCATCCGTTTTTCATAAAATAGGCAAGGCTAGAAGAAATCAGGAATTTTATTACGTGCTTTAACTAAATGAACTTTCTCAAAATGGACAGGTACCTAGAAAATAATCCTGCGGAGAAACCACGGACAAAAGGTAAAGTAATAATCTCAAGCACAGTGAGAAATAGCCATATCGACATGCCTCCTGTACTTGGTGTTTCATGGCTGTGCTAGAGGTGAGGACAAATGGAAAGTTGACAGGAAGTCATGCAAAGAAAAAAAAACCCAAAAAACAAAAAGCGAACTAAATTATCTAGAAGACTGTTTAGAATATGGATTTACATTGACTACCTTTAATGATAAAAATCTCTTATCATTTCATATGATATCATAGGTATCCTCAGACACTAGCAAAATGTGGTCTGAAGTCATGCCATAACAATGTGCAAGGCATTTAAAAACTGAATAAATAGGTTATGAAATCAAATGTCTACATATTTTTACCAAGTTCAAATTAATTCATACACAATCCACTTAGCCAAGTTTATGCTAAAGTTTTAAAAGTTTGAGATTTACTAATAGCAGAAGAAAAACAGCCACATTCTGTTGGAGAAACATTCATTCTATTATAGCAATAAAAATGGCTGAAGTCACAAATAGATAACGACATTGAGGCAAAGTAAAGTGTATTCCTTTGTGAGTAAATAAATACTCATATTATCAGGATAAGGAGAGACAATATTGCTTAAAATTGAAAAAGCTTGTATTAGAATAAATTATGCAGTTTTGGACAAATGGTAACTACACAGTTAGTTGTAATTATACAGATGTTTCTGCCATGTCATAGCTGCGGTATTTAATAGTCTATGAATCAATTATAAAATGTAAGAAAAAACACTTTTTGTGTGGATTGCTAAAGGAAAGAGGTACCAGAGATGATGTTAAGAAGTGAATGATCCTTTTAATAAGAAAATTATATTTTGTGGAAAAAATGTAGATGTGTAATCACTAATGAAGCAGTTGCTTTGACTATAATAAAAAAGGATGTCAGGATAAGGTTACAGAACTAGAACCTCTTACAATATTTTTTCACTGAATTATTCATAGACAAGTTATTATAGCAAAGAAGCTGCAACCAGGAATGCACAAAAATCTGCAGGACAACATCTAAATCTATGCAGTTATTGGGCGCCTGGGTGGCTCAGTGGGTTAAAGCCTCTGCCTTCGGCTCAGGTCATGATCTCAGG